>JAANYP010000759.1:0-24008 GCA_020465985.1 Centrapalus pauciflorus | reverse complement strand
GAATGTGGGAACTTCGAAGGAAGTCCATCATGTCGTGGAACGGTTGAAGGTCAGTGTGTTTGAAAGAATAGGAGAGACAGTTATGTTCTTTGACAAACTCCATTGACAATCAATCGGTGATTTTAGGGTTTCAGAGAAGTGTGTGTGAATCGCTCAGAGGGAAAAGAAAGGTCGTGGAAGATATTTTGCAACTTGTAGTTACAATTCAACGAAACTGCGACCTTTAAAGGTTTCGAAAATATCTAATCTCGCGCACACACTTATGGAAGTTACCAAATTACCCTGCACACTTTGACAGGTCAAGTGATACAACTAGCAGTTCGAGAAAATGAACTAGCAGCTTGAGAAAAGACTCAAGCTGTTAGTTGAAAAGTAAGCATATTCGAATGAAATAGTGTCTTCCCCTTAAACAAGCATATGAAATAGATATATTTTTCATAAAATAAGAAAGAATGATGAAAAACAAATTAATCCATATTAACCATGCCAATATTTGATACTAGGAAGGTGAATCTTCCTACATCAAATGGTTTTGTAAATAGATCAGCTAACTGATCATCAGTATGAATTTTGGTAACATGGATTAATTTCTTCTCATTACAGTCCCTTATAAAATTAAATCTGATGTCTATATTCTTGGTTTTGGGAAATTTCACTGGATTTTGTACAATGCTTATCGCACTTGAATTGTCAACGTAAATAGGAGTGGATAGGAAATTCATACCATAGTCTCTCAGTTGATTCTGAATCCACATCACTTGGGAACAGTAGCTTGAAGCTGCTACATATTCTGCTTCAGTAGATGAGGTGGAGACAGTTGTTTGCTTTTAACACTGCCAAGAGACCAATCTTGCTCCTAGATATTGACATCCACCAGTTGTGGACTTTCTGTCAATGTTTCATCCTCGATAATCACTGTCAGAATAGGCTGTTATTTCAAGAGGAGAGTCTTTAGGATACCAGAGGCCCAAATGGGGTTGGCCTTTGAGATATCTAAAGATTCTCTTAACAGCAAACAGGTGTGAGTCCTTTGGAGCACATTGAAACCTGGCACAAACACAAACAGCAAACATTATATCAGGTCTAGAAGATGTTAGATACATAAGTGAACCTATCAAGGATCTGTATAGGTGAATGTCCACATCTACGCCATCCTTGTCTGCATTAAGCTGCTTATGAGTGTCCATTGGAGTACAAGCAACTTTGGTATCTTTGTAACCAAACTTTTCCAATATGTCGTTAACATACTTTGATTGACTTATAAAAAGCCCTGTAGGCTTCTGCTTGACCTGCAATCCTAGAAAGAAGGTGAGTTCCCCCATTGAACTCATTTGAAACTTTTTTGTGCATCAATGCCTCAAACTCTTTACACAGACTGTCATTGGTTGACCCAAAGATAATATCATCAACATAGATTTGAACAAGAAGAATCTCAGATTTGATGGACTTTGTGAACAATGTTTTGTCCAGAGTACCTCTTTTGAATCTATTCTGTAGAAGGTATGATGACAGAGTGTCATACC
This sequence comes from Centrapalus pauciflorus, assembly GCA_020465985.1. Lineage (NCBI taxonomy): Eukaryota > Viridiplantae > Streptophyta > Magnoliopsida > Asterales > Asteraceae > Centrapalus > Centrapalus pauciflorus. Next base: position 22,485 of record JAANYP010000759.1, on the reverse strand, counting down.
ATGCTCTAGGGGCTTGGTAGAGTCCATAGAGGGCTTTGTCTAATTTGTAGACTCTGTCTGGATACTTGTAGTCCTCAAATCCAGGAGGTTGACACACATAGACCTCTTCTTCAATTGTGTCATACTAGAAAGCAGACTTCACATCCATTTGATACACTTTAAACCCTTTGAAGCTTGCATAGGCTAGGAACAGTCTGATGGCTTCAATTCTTGCCACTGGAGCAAAGACATCATCATAATCTATTCCTTCTTCTTGAGTGTATCCCTGTGCTACCAATCTGGCTTTGTTCTTGATGACTATCCCTCTCTCATCCTTCTTGTTTCTGAAAACTCATCTTGTACCAATTGCTCTCTTTCCTTTAGGAAGATCAACTAGAGTCCATACACTCTGAATCTTGAATTGCAGAAGTTCTTCCTGCGTTGCTTCAATCGAAGATGGATCTTTTAAAGCCTCTGATGCCTTTTTAGGTTCTAACTGTGACATGAAACAGGCATGTTCAAAGGCAGCTAGACTGAATTCTGGCACTGCTGATTCAACATCAGTAGACTCCTTGTGAACTATTGTCCTTGTCTGCACAGGAGTGCGTGGATCACCCATTATCTGATTGAGAGGACGATACTTGTGAACTCTGAGTGTTGGCTCTCTGTCTGTCTGAAAGGAAGTTCCTAGATTTGTATCATCTCCATCAGGACCACTTGATCGTTCAGCTTGAGGAACAGCTTGACTAGAATCTGGGACTGTTTCCCTTTGTGATGGAGCTATTCCCTCAGGACTTGGGATTTGCACTTCATTGTTTGGATTTGAATCATGTTGAGCATCCAGTACCCTGGTGGGTCACAAGATCGGAGTGGTATAACCGTATACTCATCCATTGACCAGAATCTTCAACAGTCTGAAACTTTGTGCCTACAGCTTGAACATTTGGGCTACCAGCATGAGAATTTGTGCTGGCAGCTTCAACCCTGTTTTCATCCGTTTCTGCAGTATCCTCAACAAAGCTCAAAGAATTAATTAGTGAATCTAAATCAAACAACCAATCAGGAGCAGTGCCTTTGACATTTGTAGTGTTTTCATCAAATTCTACATTCGCACTCTCTTCAATGGTTTTAGACACACTGTTATATATTCTATAGGCTTTGCTTTGTGTGGAGTATCCTACAAAGAAACCTTCTTCAGCCTTACTTTCAAACTTTCCTAAGCGAGTCTTAGTGTGCAGAATGGTGCATGAACAGCCAAAAGACTTTAGAAAGGCTATTAAGGGGACTCTATGATGGAATAGCTCATATGGAGTTTTCCCTTGTGATTGAACAACCTGTACCCTATTTAGAACATAACAAGCTGTATTGACTGCTTCTGCCTAAAAGGTCATTGGTAGTTTGGAATCAACTAGCATGGTTCTAGCAGCCTCAATTAAAGTTCTGTTCTTTCTTTCAGCTACACCATTTTGCTGTGGTGTTCATGGTGTACTATATTACCTAGCAATACCTTTAGACTCACAGAATCTGTTTAGGATATGGTTTTTAAACTCAGTTCCATTGTCTGACCTGATCACTTTAACTTTTAAGTTGGATTGGTTTTCTATCTTAAGAATAAATGATTTAACTAGCTCAGCAGTTTCATCTTTAGACCTAAGAAAGTATACCCAAGTGAATATGGTGAAATCATCAACAATGACTAAACAGTAAGCCCTTTTATTCAAACTCAAAACAGATGTTGGACCAAAGAGATCCATATGAATAAGATGAAGAGCAGATGAGATTGAATTTACTTCTTTGGCCTCATGAGAAGATTTGTGTTGCTTGCCTTTAAGACTTGCTACACAATGATCATCACAAATGAACTCCTTTTGTGGTAAACCTCTTACAAAATTCTTTTTGACCAGCACATTCATAGATTTGAAGTTCATGTGACACATCCTTCTATGCCAAAGAGCAGACTCATTTAATGATGCTTTAGATATCAAACAACTTAAAGTACTTGATTTGGATAAAAGATCTGTGTCCAAACAGTAGACATTGTCCTTTCTTGGTGTTCTAAGTAAAACAAGATTTTCAGGTATTTTAAAATCTTTTGAAAGAACAATGCACTCAGAATCTGTGAAGACAACAATATTTTGTTTATCACAGATTTGAGACACACTCGATAAATTGTACTTCAGCTGTTCAACATATAAAACATCATTGAAAAGCATATTGCCTGCTTTGACGGTACCTTTACCTGTTACCTTACCTCCCTTGGAATTTCCTCCAAATGCAACAAACCCACCTTCAAAGCCTTTGAAGTTTGACAAGCAATCAGAGTTGCCTGTCATGTGCCTAGAGCATCCACTGTCCAAATTGCATCTTGTTTTGTGTTGTGACCTGTGGGTGCCCTGCACAAATAAAAGCTTACTTAGTAGTGGAGTAAACCCAAACCAAGTTGGTTTTGGGTTGTCCTTGTGCATTGACATAACTAAACACTTTATTTGACTTCTTATACTTAGTGAGATCCACTGATGGATTCTGTGGAGAGTATTTAGTTATGACATGAGGTATCCAGGTGTTTTGTCCAACCTTTGCAGTAACAGTCTCACATGATCCATTACCAGTCCCAGTTTTAAGCCTAGCAGTTTGAACTAAGTGTTTAGTGCTAACAGTTTCAGAATTTGCACTAACTGTTCCAACTTTAGGCCTGGCAGTTTCAACATTTGTATAAACAGTTTCATCTGAGTTTTTGCCTTTAACACACCATATTTGTTTAAAATTTGATTTGGGTTTTGCCAAAACTTGTTTTCGGTGTGTGGACTGTTTTTATTGACTTTTGAGAACCTGTGATCAACTATTTTCTTTGGAACTAGTGCAACTGGTGGTTTGACCTTAAGATTTTTTGTGTTTTTAACAAATGTCTGTTTCTGAACCACAGTCTGTTTTGCAACAGATGGTTTGTACAAGAAATGTCTGGCCAAATGGTTTTTCCTGCCACAATGGAAACATCTTTTGACTGTTTTGATTTGAAAACCAGTTTTATCAGACCATAACTGGTTCTTGTTCCTTTGATTTCCCCTTACCTGCTGTTGTTTGGGAAACTTTTGGACACCATGCTTTTGGCATGTGCAGCTTGGAACAGTCTTACCCCTTTTATTGCCTTTTGAGGAAGATGTAGTGTTACAGTTAGAAGGTACAGAAATATGGGGAGCAGCATGGCATACACTCATCTTCTCTTTTCCTTTCTTACTGGGGTTTGGAGCTGCTATAGGTGCACTCATTGTTTTGTGTTCTTTCTCAACTTCTTTGCACTCACACTCTTCATTTTAAGTCAGTTCTTCTTTAGATTCAGGACTATTTTCAAGGATAGGTTCTACAGTGATCATAGACTCATCTAATGGTTCATTAACAAGCCTATCAGCAACTTCAGTCATTGGATGAATGTATTTGTTGTTGTATGGCGGTGGAGTGGCTCTGTATCCTATACCTTCTTTGGGATTTAGCTGAGATTTTACCCTATCTTTAATTTGAACTTCCATTAGGTGTTCCAGCTTTTGATTTGCCAATTTGAAGTTTCCTAGATCTATATTGACAGATTCTAGTTTCTTATTAGCTTCTAACACCTTCTGTTCAGCCTCATCTAATTTCTTATTTAGGGACTCTATTTTGTTATTTAGCTCCTTTTTCTCCCACTCATGATATGTTCTATCATGTCCCATTTGAATCATATTATCCTTATAGTCATTGATCTGTTTTTCAAGATCTTCTATGGCCTGCATGTATTCATATCTCCTTTCTTATCTTAGCTAGTGTTTTGCACATGCTCTCATTATGATCTCTGTACTTTTTAACCATATTTTTGCATGTTTGAGAGCAAAGTTTAGCTTTTACCTTAGATGGTAGTTCAGTGGAGGTGACATTTGATGTTTCTGCCATTAGAGCTTGATTTTGAAACTCTTCCTCTGTCTGATCACTCCAGTCAAACACATTGTCTTCTTGAGAGACAAGTGCTTGTGATGATGAAGCTTGGATCTGCATTCTCTGGCAAAGTGACCAAGCTTGTGACATTTAAAGCATTCAACTTTGGATTTATCAAATGCTGATTTCCCTTTTGTTCTGGCTTGAAAGTTGGATCTGCCAGTTCGTTTCAGAACCCTTTTAGCCCTCATAGTCAACATTGCATTATGCCATTTCAAGTCCATCTCTTCTAGATCATCTAGATAGATCTGTTCTAAATCTTTAGCATTTAGAGCAAACAGTCCATCATTGGCAACAAAAGCTTCATAATGAACTTCAGTAGAGTTACCATCTGCACCTGAAAAGGAATCACAATAGTTAGATTTTTCAGATGAAAGTAGAGCAATGTTATGATTATAAGAAAAGGATTTCTTTTTAGTTTCAATCTCAGTTTCAAACACTCTCAGACTGTTGTAAAGATCATCCAGCTCTATTTCATCAAGAGTGTCTTTGGTTCTCCATTGGGCAGCATAGACTGTCCACTCTTCACCAAGAGATCTAAGAAATTTTCTGTTTACTTCATCTTGATCCAAGCTGACTTTGGCACTCTCCAATTCACCTATCAGTTTGTTAAACCTATCAAATATATGAGTAAGTTTTTCATTCTTGCCACTAGAAAAGTTCTCATACTGCTGTTTCAAGAGATCCTTTTGATTTCTCTTGGTGCTAGCATTGCCAGCAAATGTTTTCTCTAAAGCAATCCAAATAGAATGAGCAGTGTAAAACTTTTTATACTGGTGTTGATAAGAACTAGGAATGGCTATCTGTAGAAGTGTAAGAGCTTTCACTTCATTCATTCTAGCCTTTCTTTCAAGTTCAGTTTTTGGAGGAGTTTTTATGGGTTTGCCCTCAGCATCAAGTTCATGATCAAATACAGGAGGAAATTCAACAGCTTCCCATATGGCATAATCAATAAATTGAATGTGTTGTTGAATCCTGAGTTTCCACATCTCAAACTCAGTGGGTTTGAGCATAGGCACTTTAAGTCCTTGCCAGATACACTACTGCTGCTATCAAATTCCATCGCAGAAAATTAAAATTTTAAAAGAAAGCTTCTGACTTTGAAAACAAAGAAAGACTTGTGGCTCTGATACCACTTGTCAAAATCAAAATCACTACCTAAGATTAACTGGTTTGAATTAATTAGAGTATAAACCAATAACCTTGTATTGAATCAAAGTCCAATTAATAAGCTTGCGGAATAACACTTAACTGTTTTAAGAAAAGCTTTCAAAACAAATAATCACATAAACACAATCAATAATTAAAAGTCACTTGTATTGCCAAACTCAATGATTACAATCACCTCTAATCTGTTTGATTAGACGAAGAACACATATTGTTCTTAGGGTTTTACAACCTTAGAGGCTTATGAAAACTTAATCAGAAAAGCAATTACAATTGAAAAATAAACTTGTACGTGTACACTTACAATAGAAAAACCTATTCTATATATATACTGCTTTCTGATTTGTTTCCTTGATAAACTCTGATTTTTCTGATAGTAGATATGCTGGAATCTCCGAATATATCTTTTCCTGAATATCAGCACTTTCTATTTATTGAGCTGTTGAGCAGCTTTAAGTTAATCTGTTGAGCAGCTTGAGTTTGAACACTGGCAGCTTGAACTTTTGAACTAGCAGCTCGAACTTCTTCATTTAATAGCTTCAACTTTGTACTTACACAGAAAATCTACTAACAGCTTGAGAAATCTAACTAACAACTTGACATACTTAGAATATTTCCCAACATTTTCCCTATAAAGTTGTAAATATATGTGTTAAAGAGTTGATTGCTTGTTTGTGCATAAAGATTAAAGTTTATGCTTATTTTCTTACTAGTTTGTGACATAAGTAACTTTTTGGCATGTGAAACTTATATTTATAAAATTTTTCCATTTCAAATTTATCTTTCTCTCATTTATTACTAATTATGTAAACTTTTATAAGTTTTTTGCTATTTTAGTTAAAATAGCACAATATGAATGTCTTTCTACAAATCTTTGATTAAATTTCTTACTTGTGTTTGCTTTAATTACTAAGTGAATTCAAAATTATGTGTCTTTGTATTTTGAATCATTAATAGCTTGTTATGTCTATCCATTAATTATATATTCCGACATTGTACGGAAATTATCTAAAAATTCTACGCCGAACGCAGAAAAGTAAATAGTCTATTGAGGTTTAGCAAATGTCTGCAACTTAGGTTCCAATTGAAAGTCTAAATAACTAATTGAGTATTCGAAAAGTAAATTAGTAGGTAAATTAGGGTCTAACCTGAAACACTAAATTGACAGTTGTCACAGTCTCCCCCGGTTAGATGAATTTCGTCCCGAAATTCGGATTATTGATTAGAGCGCTGTTTCTTTTCGAATAAATGAGGATACTTGCTTTTCATTGTGTCTTCTTGTTCCCAAGTAAACTCAGGTTCTCTCTTTACGATCCAACAAACTTTAACAATGGGGATTTTATGTCGCCTGAGTTTCTTAACTACTTTATAAAGAATTTCCACGGGTTCCTCTCGGAAGAGTAGCTTGTCATCAACTTGGACTTCATCAGTCGGGACAATCAGTGGCTCTTCAACTACACACTTCTTAAGATTTGATACGTGGAAGACATTATGAATAGCACTTAACTCTGCAGGAAGCTCGAGTTTATATGCCACTGGACCAATCCCTTTTAGAATCTTAAAAGGTCCAATGTATCGAGGACTTAGCTTGCCTTTCTTCCCAAATCGAACTTCTCCATTCCATGGTGACACCTTTAGAAATACTTTGCTACCCACTTCAAACTCCAAGGGTTTCCTTCGGTTATCCGCATAACTCTTTTGTCGATACCTAGCCGCCTTAAGTCTATCTCGAATAATCGAGATTTTGTTAGTAGTTTCTTGAATGATTTCAGGTGCGGTCAGTTGTCTTTCTCCCACCTCCAATGTAACAACCTAACTTTTGATCAAGTCATAAATTCAGTATTTGAACCGATAATGTAATATTATTACATTATTTGAATTATAATTTAATTAAGTTATGAAATATTTAATTAAATTATATAAATATTTATATTATGAATTAATAAATTATTAAAGATAATTAAATAAAAGAGAAATAATATACAAAAATAAAAGTGGGTTAAGTAGCAAATATAACTAGATGAAGTATATAAACGAGATTTATTATTATTAAACATTCATTTTAAGAAATCTGACTCTCTCTCTACTCTCTCTCTGTACACTCTCTCTCTACCTTCTCTCTAAATTATCTCCCAAACCGACCGTCCGATTATCGAGTTTTATATGTCATTGAAAAGATCTCGAAGAGTTCTATCCGAATCTGCTATCTCCTATGTGACTTCATACGAAATTTGAGGTAAAAATCGATTTCTTAAGTTTTTATATTTTTCGGTTTTGAACAATAAATTCGAATTTATCATTTTTATGAAATTTAAAGCTATTTTGATGGAGTTTAACTAGAATATGTATATTATAATCGAACCTAGGATTAATATTTATCGTATTCGTCATTTTTAACTAAGAAATGTATGTTTTAAAGCTGAAAAATATGAACAAATTCGAGATGACAAGAACAAATTCGAAATAAATAGAACAAATTCGATTTGTAGCTAAATTCGAAATTATTTTCGAATTTGACATTAAAGTCGAATGAAGGTAAAATTTGGACATTAAATTCGAAAGGTGAGAATTCGAATTTAATGAGGAGTTCGAATTTGAGTCAGAAGCCATGGAATTAATTTTAGTATACATGATTTAATTTATTATATATTCGAAAATGGTGGCTTCGAATTTATGTCCTATATATATATATATTCAAATTTAGTCTCTTATTCGAATATAATGCTTTCGAATTTACATACATATTCGAATTTAATATATAAATTCGAAACCCACTCCTTAAATTTGAATATATTGAATAAAATACATGGACAACTCATAAATTGACAAGATAATTAGCAAAATAATTATATATTAATATATATAATATATTGATCCTTTGAGAATTTAATATAAACGAAAGAAAAATAGATGAATCATCAGTTATCAGAATCAGATAAAATAAAGATTTTAAAGTTAGAAGATGATGATGTTGACATGAGAATGACATGATAATTCTGGACAGGTTCAGTGAAATTCTGAACATAGATACAAAGATTTAAAGATTAAAAGCGGGTCAAAGACTTGATTTGACAGAGAACTGACTGAGATAAAATCCTGAGATAACTCAGGTGGCAGATTTTACATCTGTTTGATAAAGACCCAACACTGTGAGTTATAGATATTCAGATTTAATATGTTGAAATTCCGGTTGAGACATATTGTTGATGTTAGATTGATTTGACACTCATAAAATCAGCTGGATTGTGACCTGTGCACACCAAGGTACGGTGTTGCCCAGTGGAACATGATAGCTATTTGACTTATCCTTCATATGATATCGCATTTACATTTCATTTCTGACATTGCTTTGAGATTATAGCTATCATGACTTGAATACATATGCTTCATCATTTGCATTTAACTTGAGATGTTGATCCAGCTCGATTAGCCCTATTGGTCTATTGTTCTAGACTTGGCTATTTTCACCAGTTCTATTGAACTTGGTAATGACCTCTAATGTTCCGCCATATTGACTTACTGGTAGCTAGCCCAGTATGTGGCTGATCCCCACGATTTAAGCGTGAGTGTGGCCTGAACATCATCCGATTCTATGACTTCTATGTCTCAATCATGAGGGCTGTAGCGGCAGCCAAGACATATCACGCTAGACTAAAGATCCGCTTGACAATGCATGTTAATTTGAAAATCTATTTACTCACTAAGCTTTGCTTACAGTTGCTACATTAACATTTTACAGGAAAAGATAAAGGAAAGTCACCTGCCGGACCTAGTTCTTAGGTCTTACAAGAATCAAGTCGAAGTTTTCATTGACCACTACTCAACAAAGCATTTCGGTATTGATTGGCAGATGAAATTCTGGTGGTCTGGGTAGATTGATTTGATTGTATGATGATGCAACTAGATTATATAGTACGCTTTATAAGTTTAATTTGAAAATCGGAAATCTGTATTAAACTTAAATCCTAAAATGCTTGTACATGTAATTTAATATTCCGCAATTAATTACTCTATCTTAGTTTGATTGATATCGTATTGCATGATGTGGGACCTAGCCTCGTTCGAACTGCCCTGTAAGGGGTGGTCTTCACAGGATGGTATCAGAGCCCATAGTTTGAGTGAATCAAGTATTACGTGAGTATACTTGGTCTCAAACTGAAGCAATACATATGTATCAATCATTTAGGTGGTTTGAACTGAGATAGGATGTACAGACTGTTCGGATGGGAAAAAGGGTACATAGATCTAAGTCTATAAACTGATAGTTAAATGATTTTAATATTCAGCTAAGATGTCAGGATCAGGATCAGGTGACATACCAAGCAACATGACCCCACAGCAAATGTTTGAAATGATGCAACAATTGTTAGCCCAACACTTTGAGCAACAAAATAAAATAATGCAAGAACAGTTTCAGGCCAGAGATGAGGCTGAAGCTAAAAGACGTGAAGATAAGAAAAATAAGAGAAAAGATAAACAAGTCCAGAATGACAAATATGATTCTGATAACACATATCCTGAAACCCAAATTGCTCAGCCAAAAGGCTGCAAGTTTAAAGATTTCAAAGCTAGCGGTGCTTTGAATTTTGAAGGAACAGTTAATCCAATTCAGCCGATGGATTGGATTAGCCACACTGAAGAAATCTTCAGGATTTCTGATTGCTTAGACTCCAAGAAAGTAAGGTATGCATCCGCTTTGTTCGTCGGTGCTGCTCGTGCTTGGTGGAAGACTCAGAGGAGTATCTATGGAGAGGAGGTGATTCAGACTTTGGAATGGGATGAGTTTCTCGATATGTTTAACGCAAAGTACTGTCCAGTCGACCAGCGAGACAAGATGGAAGTACAACTGATGCAGCTGACTCAAGGAACAAAGACTGTTGATGAATACGAGCATGAATTCTCACGATTGTGCGGCTACTCTTCGTATCAAGTAGCTACCGAAGAGAGAAAGATGAATAGATTTCGCGTAGGACTTAACCCTAGATATCGACATCTGATGAGCGCGATCAAATACAAAAGTTACTTGGAAATGGTAGAAGCAGCAAGACAGATCGAGCGTGGGTATTTAGAATATGGTGATCAGCTTTACGCTCCAACGACTAACCCGACGAATCCATCTCCTCCGAAGAAACAAAGATTTGGCAGATTTTTTAAGACAAGTAAATCACAACCTCAGCAACCCCAGCAGTATAGTTTGCATTCGAAAGCCCAAGCGTATTCACTAACGAACGAGCCGCGATTTTGCAAGAGATGCAGAAAGTCACATATGGGATTGTGCAACCCAGAGGATGTTACTTGTTTTGCATGCAATATGATCGGTCACAGCAGTGAAAAATGCCCAAAGCAAGGACGCGGATGTGCAAAATGCGGGAAAAGAGGACACTTCATGTATCAGTATCGTAGCGGGCAACGATTTCAGTCGCAATCATCAGCGGGAGGTTCTACAGTAAAGAGTTTGGCTGCTACTCCGACCGCAAGGACTCAAGCTTTTCAAATAACAGCAGAAGAAGCAAGAGAAACACCTGATGTAGTTACCGGTACGTTCCTGCTTAACTCAATCCCTGCCCGAGTATTATTTGATTCTGGCGCGAGTCGTTCCTTCATATCGACTTCTTTTGCATCAAGATTATCTAAATCTACGTCAAAGCTTCCTGTTGTAATTGATATCAAGACAGCCAGTAACAACTATGTTATGGTTGATTCTGTCTACCGAAACTGCACCCTGCTCGTAAATAATATTGTATTCAACCTCGATCTTATACCGATTCCGCTAAAAGAGTTTGACGTTATCATCGGCATGGACTGGCTAACGAACAACGAAGCAACGATCGTATGCAACCGTAGGATCATCAGAATCAAGTCCTCAGATGGCCGAGTATTTGAGATCAAAGGAGAGAAAAGAAAAGGTGCTCACTGCTTCATTTCTGTAGAGAAAGCTCACAAATGTCTGTCTAAGGGTCACGAATCTTATCTGTGCTACGTCTCTTCTAAATCTAACTCTAAAAAGAAAACCCTAGCTGACATTCGTATTGTCTGTGAGTTTCCATACGTCTTTCCCGATGATATTTCTTGAGTACCACCAGAACGTCAAGTCGAATTTGGCATTGACTTAGTTCCTGGTGCGGCTCCCATTGCAAAAGCTCCTTACAGACTTGCACCTGCTGAAATGCAGGAAATGTCAAAGCAGTTACAAGAACTGTTGGAAAAGAGGTTTATCCGACCGAGTTCATCTCCGTGGGGTGCACCTGTCTTATTTGTCAAAAAGAAAGACGGAACTTTCCGTATATGCATCGACAACCGCGAGTTGAACAAAGTTACTATAAAGAACAAATATCCTCTACCCAGGATCGATGATCTGTTTGATCAGCTACAAGGAGCCAGCTATTTCTCGAAAATAGATCTTCGTTCTGGGTATCATCAGTTGAAAGTTAAAGATGAGGATGTTCAAAAGACAGCCTTCCGAACAAGATACGGTCATTACGAATTTCTCGTGATGCCGTTTGGCTAGACAAATGCACCAGTGGCGTTCATGGACCTCATGAATCGCGTGTGCAGACCGATGCTGGATAAGTCAGTTATCGTATTCATAGACGATATTCTGATTTACTCCAAAACGGAGGCTGATCATGCTACTCATTTACGCAAAGGTTTCTAAGTGCGAATTCTGGCTCATACTTTGTCTTGAACTCTTCACTAAACATTTATTGTTTCAAACAAAATTTGACATCCTACTTTGATCCTTATAGATTCAGTTCCTTGGGCATGTTGTTTCTGGCGAAGGGATTTCCGTCGATCCTTCTAAAGTCGAGGCCGTTCAAAAATGGCAAACAACTCGCAATGCCTCCGATAAAAGAAGTTTCCATGGATTTGCCGGTTATTATCGGCGATTCATAAAGGACTTCTCGAAGATTGTTGTGCCAGTTACGATGTTAACACGAAAGAATACTCCTTTCGTTTGGACCGATAAACAGCAAGAGGCATTTGACATTCTAAAACAGAAGCTTATTCAAGCGCCGATCCTAGCCTTACCAGAAGACAATGATGATTTTGTCGTTTACAGCGACGCATCTGGTACTGGCTTAGGATGTGTTCTCATGCAAAGGGGAAAAGTAATTGCCTACGCTTCAAGGCAATTAAAAGATTACGAGAAAAGTGCACCAACTCATGATCTTGAGTTGGCTGCTGTTACCTTTGTTTTGCAAATCTGGCGTCACTATCTTTATGGGACTCGGTGTCAGCTTTACACCGATCACAAAAGTCTCAAACATCTTTTCACTCAAAAGGATCTAAATATGAAACAGCGTCGGTCCTTGGAGCTTATTAAGGACTATGATTGCGAGATCCTATATCATCCCGGAAAAGCTAATGTTGTCGCGGATGCTTTGAGTAGGAAAGTCTATCCGGAAAAGTGCTGTTATGCCCTGACTCCTGTAGTATTTTCTTCTTATCTTATTGAAGTCATCAGAATTGCTCAAGCTGAAGCACTGAAAGAAGAGAATATTGATTCTGAAAATCTAAACGGGCAGCTACAATTTCTAACTCTGAATCATCTGGGACTTCATTGTCTCAAGGGAAACCGAATCTGGGTTCCTAAGTATGGTTCAATTCGCAGAAATCTTCTATCTGAAGCTCATCAGTCCAATATATCTGTTCATCCTGGCATCTCAAAGATGTACTTCGATTTGAAAGCTGGCTACTGGTGGCCAAGAATGAAGAAAGAAATCGGTCAATATGTTGAAAGCTGCAGAATCTGTCAGATGGTTAAGGCAGAACATCAGAAACCCTTCGGGGATATGCAACCACTGCCAGTTCCTGAGTGGAAGTGGGAGCATATAACAATGGACTTCATCACGAAGTTGCCGAAAACCAAGAGACAGCATGACTCCATCTTGGTAGTCGTGGACCGATTAACGAAGTCAGCTCACTTCATACCGATGAAAGAAACATACTCCCTCGATAGATTGGCACAGATGTACATCACTGAAATTATATCTCGTCACGGTGTGCCAAAGTCTATCGTATCTGATCGTGATAGTCGTTTCACATCTAGATTCTGGCAAGCTCTACAAGACGGGATGGGTACTCGGATCTCTATGAGTACTGCTTATCATCCTAATGCTGATGGCCAGAGTGAGCGTACTATATTAACTCTTGAAGATATGCTTCGTGCCTGTGTTCTTGATCTGGGTGGTAACTGGGATGACCATTTGCCTTTGGTCGAATTCTCATATAACAACAGTTATCATTCCACGATTAAGATGGCTCCAATTGAAGCTTTGTACGGAAGAAAGTGCAGAACTCCCACCTGTTGGCGCGAAACAGGTGAATCGCCAATAGCAGGACCTGCCCTTCTACAGTTGACTCATGAGAAGATTCAACTTGTCAGAAGGAATATTCTTGAAGCTCAAAGCAGGCAGAAGTCATATTATGATAATCGACACAAATCTATCAGCTTTGCGGTTAACGATTGGGTGATGCTGAAAGTATCTCCGAGATTCATCGGTCCGTTCAAGATTGTTGAAAAGATAGGAAATCAATCTAATCAACTTGAACTGCCAGTGGACTTATCTGGAATACATCCTGTATTCCATGTTAGTCACTTGAGGAAGAGCTTAGCCGATGAAAGAGAAGTTCAAATACCACATGTTAACTTGCAAGTTGATGAAAAGCTTCGAGTGGTTGAAGAGCCAGAACGTATTTTGGACTCGAATATCAAGAAGCTTAGAAATAAAGATATACAGATGGTGATCGTCCAGTGGAAACACCACAAAGGTTCGCATCAGTCTTGGGAATCTGAAGATGTCATGAAAGCAACATATCCAAGTCTGTTCGAACATAGCTAACTTCGGGGACGAAGTTTGTGCGTGGTGGAGCCCATTCTGTAACAACCTAACTTTTGATCAAGTCATAAATTCAGTATTTGAACCGATAATGTAATATTATTACATTATTTGAGTTATAATTTAATTAAGTTAGGAAATATTTAATTAAATTATATAAATATTTATATTATGAATTAATAAATTATTAAAGATAATTAAATAAAAGAGAAATAATATACAAAAATAAAAGTGGGTTAATATAACTAGATGAAGTATATAAACGAGATTTATTATTATTAAACATTCATTTTAAGAAATCTGACTCCCTCTCTACTCTCTCTCTACACACTCTCTCTCTACCTTCTCTCTAAATTATCTCCCAAACCGACCGTCCGATTATCGAGTTTTATATGTCATTGAAAAGATCTCGAAGAGTTCTATCCGAATCTGCTATCTCCTACGTGATTTCATACGAAATTTGAGGTAAAAATCGATTTCTTAAGTTTTTATATTTTTCGGTTTTGAACAATAAATTCGAATTTATCATTTTTATGAAATTTAAAGCTATTTTGATGGAGTTTAACTAGAATATGTATATTATAATCGAACCTAGGATTAATATTTATCGTATTCGTCATTTTTAACTAAGAAATGTATGTTTTAAAGCTGAAAAATATGAACAAATTCGAGATGACAAGAACAAATTCGAAATAAATAGAACAAATTCGATTTGTAGCTAAATTCGAAAATATTTTCGAATTTGACATTAAAGTCTAATGAAGGTAAAATTTGGACATTAAATTCGAAAGGTGAGAATTCGAATTTAATGAGGAGTTCGAATTTGAGTCAGAAGCCATGGAATTAATTTTAGTATACATGATTTAATTTATTATATATTCGAAAATGGTGGCTTCGAATTTATGTCCTATATATATATATATTCAAATTTAGTCTCTTATTCGAATATAATGCTTTCGAATTTACATACATATTCGAATTTAATATATAAATTCGAAACCCACTCCTTAAATTTGAATATATTGAATAAAATACATGGACAACTCATAAATTGACAAGATAATTAGCAAAATAATTATATATTAATATATATAATATATTGATCCTTTGAGAATTTAATATAAACGAAAGAAAAATAGATGAATCATCAGTTATCAGAATCAGATAAAATAAAGATTTTAAAGTTAGAAGATGATGATGTTGACATGAGAATGACATGATAATTCTGGACAGGTTCAGTGAAATTCTGAACATAGATACAAAGATTTAAAGATTAAAAGCGGGTCAAAGACTTGATTTGACAGAGAACTGACTGAGATAAAATCCTGAGATAACTCAGGTGGCAGATTTTACATCTGTTTGATAAAGACCCAACACTGTGAGTTATAGATATTCAGATTTAATATGTTGAAATTCCGGTTGAGACATATTGTTGATGTTAGATTGATTTGACACTCATAAAATCAGCTGGATTGTGACCTGTGCACACCAAGGTACGGTGTTGCCCAGTGGAACATGATAGCTATTTGACTTATCCTTCATATGATATCGCATTTACATTTCATTTCTGACATTGCTTTGAGATTATAGCTATCATGACTTGAATACATATGCTTCATCATTTGCATTTAACTTGAGATATTGATCCAGCTCGATTAGCCCTATTGGTCTATTGTTCTAGACTTGGCTATTTTCACCAGTTCTATTGAACTTGGTAATGACCTCTGATGTTCCGCCATATTGACTTACTGGTAGCTAGCCCAATATGTGGCTGATCCCCACGATTTAAGCGTGAGTGTGGCCTGAACATCATCCGATTCTATGACTTCTATGTCTCAATCATGAGGGCTGTAGCGGCAGCCAAGACATATCACGCTAGACTAAAGATCCGCTTGACAATGCATGTTAATTTGAAAATCTATTTACTCACTAAGCTTTGCTTACAGTTGCTACATTAACATTTTACAGGAAAAGATAAAGGAAAGTCACCTGCCGGACCTAGTTCTTAGGTCTTACAAGAATCAAGTCGAAGTTTTCATTGACCACTACTCAACAAAGCATTTCGGTACTGATTGGAAGATGAAATTCTTGTGGTCTGGGTAGATTGATTTGATTGTATGATGATGCAACTAGATTAGATAGTACCCTTTATAAGTTTAATTTGAAAATCGGAAATCTGTATTAAACTTAAATCCTAATATGCTTGTACATGTAATTTAATATTCCGCAATTAATTACACTATCTTAGTTTGATTGATATCGTATTGCATGATGTGGGACCTAGACTCGTGAGAACTGCCCCTTAAGGGGTGGTCTTCACATCCAACCAGCTAAGAGGTGAACGACATTTACGTCCATACAATGCTTCATATGGGGCACATCCGATGCTGGTATGATAACTATTGTTGTAAGAGAACTCAATTAAAGGTAAGTGCGCATTCCAACTACCTTTGAATTCCATCACACATGCCCGAAGCTTGTCTTCCATCGTTTTGTTGGTACACCCTGTGTGACGATAGCAGTCTAATCGATCTGCGTTATGATTTAAGTAATATTCTGAATATTAACAAGTGTTTTGATATATATGTTTAATATGTGTTTGTCTGTTATTGATTGTGTGTTTGAACTTGATGTAACATATTACAAGAAGTTCAAACATAAAAGTCAAAGAGTATGTCAAGCATAAGTTAAAACATAAGTTTCATCACTTGAGTGTTTAAGTGTATAGGCTAGATTCGAATATGTAAAGGAAGACATTCGAATCTGTGATAGATTCGAATGTATCCTTAGATTCGAATAGGTTAGATTCGAATCTGTCAGATGGACAGATTCGAATGAGGCCTTAGGCCAGATTCGAGGTTGGCCCACAACAGACTCGAATCAGGGCCTATAATTAGGGATAGACTCGAATCATTAGTAGACCTTTGGCAGAATTCGTGAGGAATTAAGCAATAGGCGATCTCGAGTTTATCAGCTAGGTGAGTCCCATTTCGGAGAGAATTAGTACGTAGGATCGTTCGTGTGTCGTTCGTTCAGCGTCTAATAGTCTCCGTGTTTCCGTTGGTTGAGAGTTGTCCGTCTAACCGTCAACGAGGATTCCGCACTCGTTAACGGGTCCGCGTCTAGATAGATCTGTCAGTGGTAGACCTTACACGTTTGAATCGTATGTTCACTCTGCCCATCCGTGTGCGGGTGATATGTCGTACTCAAATCTACTTGAGTACCTAAAGCCTTTTGTAGAGAACGCCAAATCGTGACGTAAAACGACTGTCTCTGTCCGAGATGATGGAGATTGGTACTCCATGACGGGTAACAATTTTGTTAATGTATATCTGTGCGAGCTTTTCCATCTTGTAGCTATCACGAATGGGTATGAAATGTGTTGATTTTTTCAATAGATCCACGATGACCCAAATGGAATCATGTCCTTTCGCGGTCACGGAAAGCCTTGTAACGAAGTCCATTTTAATTCCTTCCCATTTCCACTAAGGAATTTCCGGTTGGTGCAACAGTCCCGAGGGTTTCTGGTGTTTAGCCTTGACGTTTGCGCAGGTTAGACATTTACTTACATATAAGGCAATGTCTTTCTTCATTCCCAGCCACCAGTAGTATTCTTTCACATATTTGTACATCTTGGCAGACCCTGGGTGTATGGAGTATCGGGATTTATGAGCTTCGGTTAAAACCCAATTCCTAAGATTGCGAATTTTAGGAATCCAGATTCGATTTTTGAAATAAAGCACCCCATTTGATTTGGACTCAAATCTTTGCTCCAAATTACGCAATTCTTCATCCTTTACGTTTTCTGTCCTCATTGCTTCTTCTTGTGCCTCTCGGATTTTTGTCTTTAGACTGGTTTGTACTTCCATAATTGTTGCTTAGATAAATACCGGCTGGATCCCCTCATTTCTCCTTGACATGCCAGCCACTACATCAGCCCCTTCTTGGTGAATTTTCACTTCACATTCAAAATCACTAAGAAAATCCATCAATGTTTTTCTAACAAAGTCTTGCACCTTTTATCCAATTGCTCGCACCCTCAGAGGTTTCACCTTCTCCTTTCTAATTAAGGCATTGGCTACTACATTAGCCTTGCCTGGGTGGTATCCAATTTCACAATAGTAGTCACTAAGCAACTCAACCCATCTCCTTTGCCTCATGTTGAGCATCTTTTTGTCAAGAATGTGCTGCAAACTCTTGTGATCGGTTGATATAGTGCATCTTGTGCCGTAAAAATAATGTCTCCAGATTTTTAGTGCGAAAACTATTGCTCCTAACTCCAAATCGTGAGTTGTATAATTCTTCTCGTGAACTTTCAACTATCTTGAAGCATAGGCAATAACTTTTTCTTTTTGCATCAAGACACATCCTAGACCTTGATGTGAAGAATCGCAATTAACTACAAGCCTGTCAGTTCCCTCTCGTAATGCCAAAATTGGAGCATTGCATAACTTGTCTTTTAAAAGTTGAAATGCCTCTTCCTGCGATTTTCCCCATTCAAACTTTTTTTCCGTCCGCGTTAATGATGTTAGCGGTTGGGCGATTTTTGAGAAATTTTCGATAAATCGCCGATAGTAACCCGTCAACCCTATGAATTGGTGAATTTCTTTTGGGGTCCTTGGTGTTTCCCATTTCATGATTGCCTCAATCTTTGTCGGATCAACATGGATTCCTTCTTTGTTAACCACCTGACCAAGAAAATGTACTTCCCGAATCCAGAAGTCACACTTAGACAACTTAGCGTACAACTTTTCCTTCAAAAGCATTTCTAAAACTATCCTCAGATGTTGCTCATGGCTTTCCTTGTCCTTAGAATAGATTAGTATGTCAACAATAAAGACTATGACAAACTTGTCCAGATATGGTCTACGTACCGTATTCATTAGGTCCATAAACACAGCTTAGCATTTGTCAATCCAAAGGGCATGACTAGGAACTCGTAATGCCCATAACGTGTTCAGAAAGCTGTTTTAGGAACATCCTCCTCTCGGACCATTAATTTATGATAACCAGATCGAAGGTCTATTTTTAAAAAGTATGTTGCACCCTGCAACTGATCAAATAGATCTTCAATCCGCGTTAGGGGGTATCGGTTCTTAATCATCAGCTTGTTTAGCTCTCTATAGTCGATGCACATGCGAAAAGATTCGTCTTTCTTTTTAACAAACAAAACCAGAGCTCCCCAAGGAGAAGAGCTTGGCCGGATAAAGCCCTTGTCAAGAAGTTCTTGAAGTTGAGCTGATAACTCCTTCATCTCAGCTGGTGCCAAACGATATTGCGATTTGGCTACCGGAGCTGCTCCAGGAAAAAAAGTCGATATGGAATTCGACTTGTCTTAATAGGGGTAGACAGGGTAAATCTCCTGGAAATACATCGGGGTAATCTTTCACCACCGGAATATCCTGAATTTGCTTCTCCTTAACACTCTTGTCGATAACATGTGCTAGGAAAGCACAACACTTTTTCCTAAGGAACCTTTCGGAGCAAAAAAATTTTGCTCGGTGTATTATAAGGGTTTCTCCTTCTTGAAAATGTAATTTGATAACCATTTCGGAGCAAAAAAATTCTGCTCGGTTTCTGGATAACCAATCCATTCCCACAATTACATCAAAGCTTCCTAATTCAATTGGGATAAGATCAATATTGAATAACTTATCATTCAGTTCTAAGGTACATCCTAGCAGTACGTCTTTGACAGTAGTTTCTAGACCGTTAGCAAACTCAATTATATAATCATCACTTAGGCTGTCATCCAATGCTCGACCATTTCCTTCAAGTTTGTCTGCACATATGCCAGCTGTGACAAAGTGGCTCTCACGTATTCCAGTTCAGACTTAAGTGCCTCAAGTTGTTGGTTCTCCCCATATGGCCTTCGAACTTCTGGCACGGGTCTTCCTATTGCAATTGGTGGTCGATGGGAAGTTGCTGGATGTGGTTTACTAGGTCCAGCTCTGTTTGATATCGGAACTGGGACCCTCTTTCTTGTAGTGTGCTTGATCCGAAGACCTTGACGTTGCGATGGGGGTTAAGGTCTAACAGGCGAGTGTAGATGGTATGACTGCTCAATAGATTGAGCTTCACTAGGATCCTCATTAGAAGTATCGAGGTTTCTAGACAAATCCTCGCTATCGCTCATGGGTGTGTACTCATGGGGGCTAAAGCGGGATGAATCAGACTTCTCATGAAGCAAAAAAAAAAAAAAAAAAAAATATATATATATATATATATATATATATATATATATATATATATATATATATATATATATATATATATATATATATATATATATATATATATATATAAGCATACTTAATTACTAAGGCCCAAACATATTTGATTAATAACGATATCGGCATATATGTTTTATGTATGAAATTGCTAAACATTTGGCCTAAGGGTATAAAATATTCACTATTGACTACCAATGAATGGCCAGTCAGGCCGATCGGGAGGCAGGATCCTTTCGGCATATGCCTTTCTGAAAATCCAACAACCAAGCCGAACGACTATCCTAGGAACGACTATCCTTGGCACCTTTCATATGGTTATATCGACTCGTGAATATTTCCTTACATAATTGTGTATGCTTAATCATTTCAATCGGCATAGGGTGTTGATGGTAATATGCAATGATCACACACACAAACAAGATGAAGGTTTTATAAAACTATTTGTAGTAAATTTTTTTTTTGAGAAACATACTCCTAGTGTAATCACTTCAAGTCATGCATCATCTTGTCATGGTTAAACAAAGTTGATCAAGCTTTGTTTAATTACGATCCGATGATGCTACACTTGACTTAATTAAACTAGTAATATGTAAAATAGTTTAGAAACGATGTTCTGAGCTAGTGGTTATAGTTTAAAAATTTTCAAATGAAATACTTGGTATTCTCTATAACCTTAGGCTCTGATACCAAAAACTGTCACACCCTGCTAAAGCGGAAACACGAGATGTAACAGTGTTGTGATCAAAGCATAAGTTAAAGATCAAATACCATACATAGTAAAAGTTTTACATACAAATTTAAAGGAAATTGTTTTATGGTTACAACCATATCGAAACGTCAATTAATAAAGTGCTTAATAAAAATGTGAAGACTTCTTCAAGCACACCAAAACATGTATATCGTAGTGATCTGATTTATAAGCTTGATTCCCTGAAAAGCGTGCTAAAAAAGGTCAACTATTGAAAATTGTTGGTGATTTCATGGTTTATGTAAAAACGAACAATCTATTTTACATAGTATAAAACATGTCAAAATTTGAGTGTTGGTTACGTGGTGTGCCACATGGTAACCCGTTGTATGCAAAATTACAGAATAGCACCTCCTACTCAAACCTAAGTCCAAGGACCCCGTCTTATGGGTATAGTATGAGAAAGGAACACTCCACGTTGTACACCGTGAGTGGGTGACCACCAAGTATTGATATCAATAGTTATATTCGGCTCGATAAAGTGAGTTAATGAGTAGACCGGTGTTTCGGTTTCATTCACTAATCAAGATTACATACATACCAAGTGCAAAGAGTATCATAACAATGTAAAATTCAAAAGTATAACCACAACCACGTTTGCATGCATAGCATAAACGAGTTTGAAAGTATATCGATAGTTGGCATGCATAATGATAAGCAAGTCTGTAATTATACATGAAATTTTTAAGAGTGTGACACGCATTTCCCCCAAAACGTTAAAAGTAATAAAAAGGGGTTGTGAATACTCATATCACTTCGAGTGAACGGTGACGTTTGCAAGGTTTGAATCCTAAACATGTCTAACGTCCGCCTATAACACATGGTGGGATTCTATGTAAGTTTGTATTTTTAAACCTTTAAAACCATAGATTATACTTGGTTTCTTTTATATTTTCATACAATGTCATATTTGTTATTAAATCCTTTAGATGTATGGAATATTTTTGTTTATAGTTTACTTTTTATTTTGCATGGAGTTAGAATAAATAAAATGAATGGAATAAAGTAGGATACATGATTGATTTTTATGAAGTATCTCAGTATAAGACCAAGTATATGATTGCAAAGGGATAGTGGACAAAACACAATCTGTCCAGATTTGATGACCTCATTTTGCAAGCCTTTTTCGTATATTTAAAGTTTTGATCACGTCATAATATTTTTTTTCTGTTAAACTTCAGTGTTTTAGGAAGATTTTGGTAGATTGCACACCTTTCTTGCTTGGACTGTTTGGAGGGACAAACCTCAATGTATTTGAGTGAGACCACAACCATTTCATAGCTAACTCATAAAACTAAGTTATAGAAGTGGATTCGAGTTATTTGGAGCATTATTTTCAGAGTCATGGTATTTACAAGTCACATGAACATTCTGCCAGATTTTTACTTTTTGCACACTTAATTTTAAAAATACGTTTTCATATCCAAATCAAAATGGATTCTCTTGAAACTAGATGGGTTGGAAAGCTAACTCATTAAATTAATATCCAGAAAAGAAATCAGGTCATTTGGAGCTATAATGAGTGAGATATGACTATTTAAAGTGATGAGTGGAA
>JAANYP010000758.1:366003-423260 GCA_020465985.1 Centrapalus pauciflorus | reverse complement strand
TTCGAATCTAATTGAATTTTAAAACTTAATCGAATTTAATCCCAAAAGATTTACCCTTAATTAGTTTCGAATCTACCTAGATTCGAAAAGGTTAGTCTAAATCAGTTTCAAATTAAATTAATTAAGTACAAATTCAATTTCTTTAGAAAAGATGTCAAATCTTCAGAAATTCTTAGAAATGGACCACGAGGTTGGGAAAGCAAACGCCCCGCCTAAGCTGATGAAGGTCGAGGACTATTACTGGTGGAAGGACCGATTTACCGATTTCGTACGATTCAATGATATGCGCATGTGGGTGTGCATAGATGAAGGGTATATTCCACCGGTATCTGAAGTTGAAGGCCGTCAAAAGGTCTTGTCATACCAGATGATGAAAGAGGATGACAAGAAATTATTTGAAGCCGAAAACAAAGCTTTCTCCATAATCCGTATGGCTTTACCTCAGGACATATTTCACACATTTCGGACTCAAAGGACGTCGAAGGAACTTTGGGAGTCTCTCGAGAAAAGGTGTGAGGGTAATCCTAGGGTGCGTAGAAAGCGTACAGAGCTGTTGAAACAACAGTTTGCGATTTTCAAGGCGATTAAGGATGAACAGCTGGATGATATTATCACGAGGTTCTATCATCTGATAACGGAACTTGAAAGTCATGGAATTGAGTATTCGGACACTGACAAGAACAACAAGCTTCTTGATGCCCTACCAGCCAAATGGGCTATGTACGTGGCAATGATTAAGCTGAATGAGGACAAATACTATACTCAATCTCTTGATGACATTGTGGGAACGTTGAGGGCATATAACTTCGAGTTAATTAAGGTCGAGACTGATTACGAGCAAGTCCGGAATCCAGCAATGTATTTTGAAAAGACAACTAAATCTTCAGTGACAGCCGATTCGAAGACTGCTACAGCGTTTTTCACCGGAGAAACGTCATCACCAGCAGAGTCTGAAGACTCACTGACTCGCACGTTCTTAGGATTAGGAAGATCGGAAGAACCGCAACCTCAAGTCCAACAGGCATCGACAAGTCAGAGCTATTCGAAGATGCCCATGAGCGCAAAGTCAGCGGAAGAGCATTTGAATCTACTTGCTTCGTTTGTGGCCGCTTATGGAAATTGTGTTCAAGGGAAGATCAATGATCCGGCTCTTTGGGATGAAGATTACGATCAGGTCGACCCTGATGACTTAGAGGAAATGGATCTTAAGTGGCAACTGGCCATGGTGACCCAGAGGGTTAAAAGATTCATTAAGAGAACTGGAAGGAATTTGCAGATGAATAACAAGGGGATCGGGTTTGATAAGTCCAAGGTGAAATGCTATAACTGTCAAGGACTAGGACACTTCGCCAGGGAGTGCCAGAGGCCAAAGGTAGAGACATACCAGGGACAGAGCCAACATCAGGGACAATTCCAAAATCAGTCCCAACAAAGATACCTTCCGAGTTCCTCATCTGGACAGGCCAATCTAGCGGGTCTTCTATCCAATGTCACTTCCGATAGACAGCTAGATGGCACGTATGATTGGAGTTCACATCCTGAGTCGAATGCTAGAGCCTTCATGGCTGAAGTCACAGAAACGGGGTGTGATGGGAACGAGCAGATTACACGGGACAGCAGTCCAATGTGGGTAGAGAAGGCGAATGATCAGACAGTGCTGGAGTTTGCTGCTCAGATGGCCAACGTGAAATCTGATAACTCTAAGGTTAGTCTATCTTACTCTCTATTTCAAGAATTATGTGCTTTGTGTGCTACTTCTAATGATAGGTTAAATATAGTCTTAGAATCACATAAAACCATATCTGCTCAAAATGAGAACTTAAAAATAGAAAACGCTAGCCTAAATGATATCAAGCAAGATCTAAAAGAAAAGCTTGAGGCTGATGCTCAAGACGTAGTAGTTCTAAGAGACAAACTCAGTGAGCAGTGTGTTAGGATAGAGCTAATGTATGAGCACGTAGAGGCCTTGACAAAAAGTCTTAAGGACAAGGATATAGAGCTAGCAGGGACAAAAGTTAAGGTAGCAGAGGCAAATAGAAAGCTGGAGAAGTTTAGGAATTCGAGCCTGAATCTAGGGAAAGTCTTAGATGCCCAAAGACAGTCTAAGAAGCCCGTAGGTCTAGGTTTTCACGAAATTCCTCCACCTTCCAATGCGAACTATGTGCCTCAGCCTCAGGTGAAAACTGACAAGTCAGTAGACTTAGAGGACCTACCTGAACCGACACCTGAGCCTATAGTAGAAAATGCACCTAAGGTGGCTGACTCAACCGTCAAGGTCAAGAAAGTGAAATTTGTGTCTTCCTCGAGTGAAACACCTGCAGGAAAACAGAAAATTTCATGGGCTGACCAGGTCGACGAGTCAGACATCATAGCTGTAGCAAAGGAAGTAGACACTAGTGAGACACCTAGATCTAAGGGAAGAAACAAAAAGTCCATAGATAGGATGTCTTGCTTCAGATGTCACGAGAAAGGGCATGTTGCTGTCCACTTAGGAAAGCCGATGTTACCCCTAAGACAGTGAACCCAACACCTGTCAAGCCTTCACCCAGTGTGGCAAGCAGCAGTAGTTCTCAACCTACCGAGAAAACTGTGCAGGCCGCACCCAAACAAGTTGTGAAAAACACACCGGTTAAGGTTGGACCAAAGGAAGTGATTAGGACAAGTTCACCGAATCGTGTCAATAATCAATCTAGGTCAGCACCACAACAAGTCTATAGGAGCACCACACCTAGCAGGTCACACACTCCAGTTAGGTCTCATACTCCAGTTAGACACTATGCACCGGTAAGACCTCAGGGATCACAGTCAGAAATGGCATATAATAGGAATTATTCTAGAGCTCCACAACAAATGCCTACACCAAGGCAAAGAGTGAACTTAAATCACTCGGCACCACAACAGAATTCAGTTCAAAGGCCCAAGTCACCTGAACGGCGAGATGGGTACTTGAAAGAGTTCACGTTTGTGGACGAGAATGGTATTACCAAGTCAGTCATGGCTTGGGTTCCCCGTGATAACTAACCTCTTTTCTTTCATGTGCAGGAGATAACTACCGGTCCAAACAACAAGTGGTTCGTCGACAGTGGTTGCTCCAGGCACATGACGGGGGAAAGAAGTCTACTCACAGACTTCAAGGGAGGTAATAGGGGATTCGTATCATTCGCGGGTAACAAGGGTGGAAATATCACTGGAACTGGAGAAGTCACTAATGGGACGATTACATTGGATCAAGTTTATCACGTTGATAAACTGGTTCATAATCTCATTTGTGTATCTCAAATCTGTGATAAGAAGAACTCGGTGTTATTTACTGACACTGAGGCGTTAGTGCTGAAGCCTGGATTCAAGATACCTGAAGATTGGATATTGATGCGGGCGCCAAGGAAGAATGACTTGTACATGCTCGATATGAACAAGCCGGATACTTCGATGGGTCCGATCTGCTTACTATCAAAAGCTTCAAAGACGGAATCCGTACTGTGGCACAGACGCATGGCTCACCTGCACCTAAGGAAGATGAATTACATAACGAAGAATGGATTGGTGCAGGGTGTGCCATTGAAGAGTTTTCAGTTCGATGACAAGTGTCTACCGTGCATGAAGGGCAAACAACATAAAAAGTCACACAAGTCCAAGAAACAAAATTCAATCGGCTTAACATTCGATTTGTTGCATATGGACCTTTTCGGACCTATCAACAAAAGGAGTATAGGAGGTAGTTGGTTTTGCTTAGTTATCACCGACGATTACTCACGTTTTTCTTGGGTTTTCTTTTTAGGTACGAAGGACGAGACGGCTTCCAAGCTTATCGGGTTCTTAGACCAAGTGGAGAACTCATACGGAAAAAGGGTTAAACATATTCGTAGTGATAATGGAACTGAATTTAAAAACTCTGTAATTGGTGTATATTGCCTATCAAAGGGCATAGTGCAGCAATTCAGTGCACCATATGAACCGCAACAGAATGGGGTGGCCGAACGTAAAAATAGAACTTTGATTGAGGCTGCAAGGACTATGCTTTCGGATTCAAAGCTTCCTACCATTTTTTGGGGGGAGGAAGTGAATACCGCGTGCCATATTTTAAACCGAGTCCTTACAGTCAAATCATTGAACAAAACATGCTATGAAATTTTGAATAAACGGCCACCTAACTTAACTGGATTCGAACCGTTTGGAGTACCATGCACACTATTAAGAACAAAACATCAACCGAAGTTTGGTGAAAAGGCTGACGAAGGATATTTCCTAGGTTATGTGCCAAACTCACCAAACAAACGGGTTTTTAACAAAACGAGTGGTACTGTGGAGATTGTGTATAATATTGAAGTCACAAGTTATACACATGAACCCCAAACTGGTCCGGAATGGTTATTTGACTATGATAAATTGTTTGAGTCATTTAACATTCTTTTGGATGATACTGCAGGTACAATCGAAAAAGACATGGCGACGTTGCACCTAAATGACAATGGCCAAATCTTTCCGAGGACCACGTTCGAATCTACATCCGAGCCTACTGCGACTGTAGATGGGTCTCCAGAAGTTGCTGATCAAGAGGCACCTACCACTGAGAATCAGACTCAAGCATCGAGTTCCAACTCTGAGGAAAATGTCCGTGAGGAGGAAAATGTAGAAGCTGAGCCTGTTCCCCCATTAGGTGAAATAGGATCCAACTTAGGAGAAAATCTAAGAGTTGATGATATAGAGACCTCTAGGATTAACAAGAACCATCCAATAGAAAGCATCATAGGAAATCCTAACGAGGGTGTGAGGACTCGGAGTAGTGTAAATAACAACACTGTGTTATTGTCGATGATAAACGACTCCGAGGCATATCACACATGTCTATATTCGTGTTTCATATCGCAAGTAGAGCCCAAAAATGTGCAAATGGCACTTAAGGACAACTCCTGGGTTGAAGCGATGCAGGAAGAACTTTCGCAATTTAGGAAACTAGAAGTGTGGGAGTTAGTTCCGTTACCTCGAGGGGAGATTGCCATACGAACCAAATGGGTTTTTAAGTGCAAAAGAGACGATCGGGGTATAGTCACGCGCAACAAGGCGAGGTTAGTTGTAAAGGGTTTCAACCAAGAGGAGGGAATCGATTACAACGAGGTTTTTGCACCAGTAGCAAGGCTGGAAGCCATTAGGCTGTTTCTAGCGTTTGCCTCCTTCAAGGGCTTTAAGGTATATCAACTAGATGCTAAGAGTGCTTTCCTGTATGGGAAAGTGAAGGAGTTGGTGTATGTAGAACAACCGCCCGGATTTACAGATCCAAAATATCCTGATAGAGTATATCGCTTAGATAAGGCTCTTTATGGATTACATCAGGCACCTAGGTCGTGGTATGAGACTTTATCCAACCATCTTTTAGAAAACGGTTTTGAAAGGGGTAGGATAGATAGTACTCTGTTTGTGAAGAGGAAGGGTGATCACTTTATCTTGGTACAAGTGTACGTCGATGATATCATTTTTGGATCATCAGACGAACAGATGTGCAAAGATTTCGAGAAGGTGATGAAGTCTAAGTTCGAGATGAGTGCTATGGGGGAGTTGAATTTCTTTTTGGGGTTACAAGTTGACCAAAAGAAGGAAGGATGTTTATCCATCAGACGAAGTATGTCTATGACATATTAGAGCGTTTCGGGATGGAAGGAACAAAGTTGACTGCCCATTTCAGCACGCCGATTCAAGTGAATCACAATCTCGGGCCGGGTACTGAAAGTGATACCGATGTGGATCCGACTTTATATCGGGCCATGATTGGGTCACTTATGTATTTAACTGCTTCAAGACCTGATATTATGTTTGCTGTTTGTATTTGTGCAAGGTTTCAAGCGAATCCAAAGGAGATGCATATGAAAGCTGTGAAGCGGATTCTACGACACCTCAAGTCGAAACCGAAGCTGGGACTTTGGTATCACGCGGAGGGAGATCTAGAGTTGGAGGCGTTCACAGATTCTGACTACAGAGGATGTAGCTTGAAGCGCAAATCAACGACTGGAGGTTGTCAGTTCCTAGCAGGGAGACTGGTGTCCTGGCAATGCAAGAAACAAACATCGGTAGCCATGTCACGTGCGAGGCCGAGTATGTTGCTGCTGGTAGTTGCTGCTCACAGGTTCTGTGGATACAACAACAATTGCGGGATTACGGTTTGGCTTACACTCAAACTCCAATTAGGATAGACAATCAATCTACAATTGCTATAACTAATAATCCAGTTAAACACAATAAAACAAAGCACATAGACATAAGGCATCATTTTATTCGTGATTGTGCTGAAAAGAACTTAATCAAACTGGTAAAAGTGGCAACTGAAGATAATAATGCAGATTTATTTACCAAAGCGTTTGATAAGTCACGGTTTGAGTATTTAATTCAACTGAATGGAATGCGCAACCCAGAGTAATTTGGCCTTAGTAGTAGTAAGTTTATTTTCTTGTAGAGTCGTAGTATTTCTTTCTTTACAGTAGTCTGCTAATTTAGGAAAGTTTCTATCTTTAGTAAGTTTCTATTTTTAGTAAGTTTCTATTTTTAGTAAGTTAGTAGGTTAGCTTATTTTACTGCTTTTCTTATGAAAAACAAAAGAAAAAAGAGAGAAAATTACAAAAATACAAAAAAAGAGAATATCAGAAAAAAGAGTTAAGTCTTAGATACATAGGTTCAAAGTGACGAAAATTAGCACCGTCGTTACAGACTCTAAGTGTTTAGGCTTTCACACATAATGCAACTAATTCTAAGTGTTATACTTTATTTTAGTTTGATGTGTTGGTAGGCATAATACATCTAGGGAATCTCAAGGCTAATAAAATAATCTAGAAAAAGTCAAGCGTGTCACTAACTTAGATGTACGACCAATCGGTCTTAATTTTTATGTACAAGACATACAAACTTTGAGTCTAAATGAGGTATGCAAACTTTCTGGGGATGTATGGCAACATCAAATACATCTGAAAATGGAAAGAATAGAAATATCATATAAAACTGAGAGTCGAAAACATGCAACTCTGTTGTACGTAAGTACAGACCTGTTGTCTCTGTTTAGATTCGGGTTAGCAGATATGTCGCTTTGTTGTACGTCAGTACAGACCTGTCACCGCTGTCTGCTAACTTTAAAAATAAACCTTAAGTCGAACTAAGACACTTTGTTGTATGAAAATACAGACCTGTGTCCGATGTTTGTCTTTTAAAGAAAGTTTGCAAATACCAACAAGTTAGAATCTTTGTCTGTGTGCCTTGATCATAAAAGTATGTCTATGTCTGAGTCACGTAAGATAATTTCCTGATAAATAAAAAGGCCAAGGGATTTCCGAAATGTAGAATGTTTAACGGGGTACAATACCAACAATCGGCTAAATAGGTATGTCACGACAAACAATCAAAGGAATCAAAAATTCCTAAGTGTGAAAGTTTAAGTACTGAAAGTTAGTATCAGACATCGCTATCTGATTGAACCTCTCTTAGACTATACTCATCAAAAATATGTTGTTTAGTATTTAGCTTAGCTTGTAAATTCTTTAAGTTTAGCTTAAGTCTAGAATAAATTTTTTGGTTAAAATTTTATTTTATTTTATTTTTACCTTAGTTTATTTTATTTTATTTTATTTTAGTTTAATTTATTTTTACATAGGTAAAAGGTCAAAAGTTACTGAGGGTGCATTCAAAGTTGGATAAAATAAACAATGCGTGAACTATCTTGAGCTTAGGGTAAAAGAATTGGCATAGTTTATCTGGTTACACGATACCGTAGAAAAAGGTTGGAAAAGTTGAAATTATTTCAAAATTTTCAAAATTTTTCTAAGTGTTGGTGGTTTCGAATCTAAGACAGACTCGAATAATGAGTACTTCGAATCTGTCAGTAGATTCGAATCTATGCTTAGAATCGAGGGTTGGTGGTATAAATAGGTCAACAGTGAAGTCATTTAAGACTTACTGTTTTCGAATCTATACACTCGAGTCTAAAGGCGATTTCGAATCTATTCTTCGAGTCTATCGTAATTCTCCTAAACGACATTTTGTCGAGTCTCTTACTTGGTGTTTCGATTCTACAGATACTTCTAGGTATAATCAACAGGATTGTACAAGCTTTGTGTAGTTTTATACACAATTTTAGACTAAATCGTCGAATTTTGAAGTTTTATGGGTCGAAATTAGGGTTTTTGCTAAATTACCAAGTTTGGACCTATAAAAGATCAAATTAAAAGCATAAATCAATATTTAGAACCTAGTTGAACTAATGTATGTGATTTGCTAAGTTCAAAATGGTTAAAATCTTGGGTTTTTGTTAAAAAAATTAGCCGACGGGGTTTCGAGTCTGTTCATGGACTTCGAATCTGTTCATGGGTTTCTCGAATCTGTCATTAGATTCGAGATGACCATGATCTTCGAATCTGTCCATTACACTCGAATAGGGACTCTTCGAATCTGTCCATTACACTCGAATATGGACACTTCGAATCTGTTGCTTTCAAATCTGTACTTTATTTACTTTACTTAATTTAAATTTTATTAAACTTGCGGAAATTTAATTGTGTTAGATTTTGTATTTAAACAAGTACAAAATAAAACAAATTTGAATTTAAACAAGTTTATTGATTTTTAATGAGTCTAACAGTTTTGTTTATCGTGCAGAAATGGCGGTTCGAGCTTTTGTTCCGAAGCATAATATGGTCCTTAATCCCGACAATAATATCCCTGAGGCGCAGGGTTATCGCCAAGTATTGGATTTCCTAGCTGAATCTAGGATTAGCTTTGCTCTATACCATAACATCCCAATTGTTATTTCATATGTACGGCAGTTTTACGACCATTTACAAGTTGATTGCACTGTCACCCCGACAATTCTAAGAACTAGAATCGCTGGACAGCCGTTAGTCTTCTCTGCAGACATGTTGCGTCAGGTTCTGCAGTTGGGATCTCAGGAACAAGAAGATGGGCCTATTGACTTTCCGTTAAGTATTAGGCACACTGCTTTTCTGAGGATGGGATAAAACTTAGATGTGGCAAAGTCGTCATACATGAAGAGTGGCCTGATTGGGCAATGGAGATTCTTGGTGCACGTATTCATGGTCTGTTTTGCGCCAAAGAAAGCTGGATTTGATTACATAGTGTCAAAGATCCAATCTGGAGTTATTGCATTGGTATATAATCGGAAGTTCAGCTTTTCGCAGATGTTCTTCTCGGAGTTCGTTCATCAAATTACGGCTCCAGAAAGGGAAAGATTTTTGCTGTACCCAAGATTTATTATGATGATGATAAGGCACTGATTGTTCCTCACACCGAGGAAGATTGGCTGTTCCTGTTGCTCGTCCATTGTTCGGAGCCATTGTGGATAGGGATTTTCAAGCCCCGGAAGATGCCAACTGGGCAGGGGTCGTTGAGTTTCCACAACAACAACAACAGCAACAACGTCAACAACAACAACAACCACGAGTTCAAAGACGCCGTCAGAGACCAGCAGTGAGTCAAATCCAGGCATCAAGGCCTTCTACAAGCGAGCAGCCCCAAGCACAGGAAGCAGGGCCTTCAAGTGCAGTTCCTGAATCTGAACAAATCGCGCAAACACTAGAAGAAATATGGGCATCAGGGCCCCATGCAAACGAAGGCGTTGCCGCAGCATTAGTGGGTGAGCTGCTTAGTCCACCAGAAGGTGAAGATGATGTTTTTAGAGATGTAGAGGAGTATGAGCCAGAAAGGGCTGCTGAAGGCTTGACATCATCAGAATCAGAATCAGATGATATGGAGGAGCAGGAGGCTGAAGCTCCTGAATCAGTGGCTGCAGATCCCAGAATTCAAATCGGAACCTATGGATCTAGGTTGATTGTGAATGAAGAGGGTTCGAGGAGAAGACAGGACAGGGAATCTGACGATTCAGATTTTGAAGACGAGGAAGTTGCTCATTTGGTGACTAAGCAGAGGGCCAAACGTCACAGGTTCATGCAAGGGACATCATCAGAGTCCGATGCTCAACAACCTCAGTCTCAAACCCAATCCCAACCACAAGCCACCGCTCCACCATCACCGCCACCTCAGCATCATGAGCCATATATTCCACCACCATTCATTCCTTCTCCCATTCAGTCCATTCCATCTACCTCAACCGCATATTCTGCAAATCAGAGGTTTGTGCAACTCAAGGGACGTGTTGACTTTCAGCATGTTCAGATCTTAACCCTCACAAAGGCTGTCGGCGAGCTCCAGGCGCATAACGCAAATCTTGACAAGGACAATGCCGAATTAAGGAAGATTGTGGAGGATGTTAGGGAAGAGAACACTGAATTAAAATCTTTTATTGCAGATCAGTCTTCAGAAATCCGATCAATGAGGTCCCTCCTCGAGCAGCTCATGAAAAATCTACAAGCTCAGGGGGAGACAAGTTGTAGGGATCAGGAAGTGCAGCGTAGAGAGGATGATGACGAAGGCAATGATCCCGGTGCACGTATGGAGAATGAGCCTGTAGATTTTCCTGCAGCTCAAGTTACACAAGTTCAGGGGGAGCCTAGTCAAGGTGAAGGAGAAATGGGAGAATCTAGTTCATCAAAACAGCCTACAGAGTTTGAGATCAGTGAAATGATAGACGCTCTTATGGATCTCGATGATGATCCTATGGATATAGGTTTTGATAATGAAGATGAAGAACTGGAAGAAGGTGAGTTTGTGCCGGAAGAAATAGTTGACTGGCGTTCAGATGATGAGGTAATCGCTGATGAGGATGATGAAGCTGACGAGATAGTTGTGCAGCAGAATCCTATCACAGATACTTACATGATTGATGGAAATACTATTGTCAATGTAGATATAGTAAATGCTGCGTTAAATCCTCAGCCATCAACAGTAGAACCTGCGAGAGAGCTAACAAATGAAGAAAAAAGAAAGCTATGGTTCAGGGCTGAACAGAAAGAGTTAAAGCTTAAGAAGACAATGAAAGTGCCGGGTACTGGGAAGCTGTCCGAACGTATTTTAAGCTGGTTCTTTAATAGAGAACTGCAGCTATTTGTAATTAAAAGGAAAGACGGGCTTCAGTACATGAGGCGAACTTTAAAAGCGTTCGACTCCCTACCAAAGATCGAAATCACTGCGCTAGCATGGAAAGATTTGATAAACATTGGAAATGATCCCTATGCGAGCGTAATTGAAAGGATCATAAGAAAGGAGGGGAGATCAAGGAAATTCGAGCGTTTGAATCCAAGGGTCGGGAGAAGAGTAGAGGATCCGTCACGTATCGATCCTCTAACTGGACGACCGTGGATGAGGATTCATTATAAACCAGCTAGATGTCTGAGAAAGGTGCCTCTAAAGCGAATGCCACAGAATGTTTTGCAGAATCTACATTGGTGGTACGCCGATACTGAGACCGGAGAAGCAGTTATGGAAGATTTTGAAGAAAAAGTCATTCTTAGAGTCTACGACCCGCTTCACTTGGTAAACCTCTCTAAAGAAGATCTTCAGATTTTGTATAATTGTAAGATCTCCAGTGACACACATATGGATGGTGAAGCTAGTAAGTATGAAAATGTAGTCAAGGTATGTGTCGAGAAAGGTTTGTATGCTGGTAGTATTTTGAATCAATAAATAAACAAAGTTCTTAAATCAGTTGTGTGATTTATTAGAAGCTATCGTCAAGGGGGAGTCTGTTGGTACATCCTGTGTGACGATAGCAGTCTAATTGATATTGCATTGTGATTTTAACAAGTGTTTGGATATATATGTTTATATGTGTTTGTCTGTTATTGATTGTGTGTTTGAACTTGATGTAACATATTACAAGAAGTTCAAACATAAAGGTCAAAGATTAACTCAAACATAAGTAAAACATAAGTTTCATCACCTAAGTGTTTAAGTGATTTGGCTAGATTCGAATTACACAAAGGTAGACATTCGAATCTGTGATAGATTCGAATGTAGCCTTAGATTCGAATGAAGGCTAGATTCGAGAGTGTCCTTGTGGACAGACTCGAATGGGCCTTGGGCCAGATTCGAGTTTGGCCCACATCAGACTCGAATCAGGGTCTATAATAAGGGATAGACTCGAGTCATTAGCAGACTTTTAGCAGAATTCGTGAGGAATTAAGCTTAAGGCGATCTCGAGTTTATCAGCTAGGTGAGTGCTATTTCGGAGAGAATTAGTTCGTAGGATCGTTCGTTTGTCGTTCGTTCAGCGTCTAATAGTTTCCGTGTTTCGTGGTTGAGAGTTGTCCGTCTAACCGTCAACGAGGATTCCGCACTCGTTCACGGATCCGCGTCTAGATAGATCTTGCAGTGGTAGACCTTACACTTTGCTTCTATATGCTTCCTTCAGCCTTCAATAGATTTTTGTGAGTGAAGGTGAACACTGAGGCACAGGCGGTGCCCGGCTTATCCATATCTCACATTTATTCTATTCATATGCATTAATTTACTGTTAATTTCCTGTCTCTCACTTATTATACAGCAAGCCTTGTTTAAGAGTTCTTTGTGCATTTGATGAGAATTTTACACTATTGCAAGCAAATCTGATGCTTACCACTATGCCATGCATTTATGTGGGAAGCTAGCCCCGTATCACAAACTGATCTTCTGTAAGTGGTAACCCTAGTGGTAGCATTTCCTTATCAGGGTGCTTTGTCTCAATTGGTGCAAGCTATTATTCTGGTATAAGCAATTACTATAATGCAAGCTTTAATTTGGTGAAGCCCTTATAGGCATATTTCTTCTAGCCACATATCATATATGCATCATGATTTTATGTTATCTCACCAAGCAATTAGCTTAAAGTTGCTACCCAAAATTTTATAGGAAAAGGTAAATAACAAGTTGGACCGTCTGCTTAGGTCTACTTTCTGATCAACCTAGAGGACCTTTAGCTCACTATTCAGCTTGTGATTTAGCTTTGTGATGCCTTGGGATCTAGGTAGCTGATTTTATTATTATCGTGATGTAATAGCAACTTAGTACTGTAACCTGGTAGTATGTATAGTGCATGACTGGTTGTAATACTTCATTTAGTTTTATGCAAGCTTTATACTTAATATGATTATTATGGCAATTGTTAATTAGTCTTGGGATTATTTATGCATGATTAAAGCAAGGATGTGACAGGATGGTATCAGAGTATTAGTTTGAGGGATTCAGGTGTTGTGTAACATCCGACACTAAACCATGTTAGCAACTATGACCTAATCAATATTTATTACCAAGTTTTAACCTAATCAGTGGTCATTAACAATTAATCAAGGTGATTAACAAAGTTCATAAGGAAATTCTAGTCAATTAGAAACAATTTCATCGGTGCGATGAATCGGCAAATTAATTAATCCGATCGATTTGCGATATGATGGATTAATTCAACTAAGTACATAACTAAATTAAGATTAGTAACACTAATCATTCATTAATACACTTACTTAACATTAATTATGCAAGACTAAAACAAGTCATGAAATAAAGGCATTCAAATGTATTTATGAAATTACAAAAAAAAGGGGAATACAAGAATACATTCTAAATACATTTATACAAAAAAATGGAAAATACCCTTTTTATACCCCTTAGGCCGGCCACCCCCCATAGTACCACCTATAATTGACTTCAAATATTTTATTTGGAGTCCCATGCACCATCTACATCACAATCTCCATCAACTTTACCTCACTTTGCAAAGATGTGCACTCAACCTCCACTTTTCTCATCATTTTACCACCTTTTCTCTTCTATAAATAGAGACCTCATCTCAACTTCATTCTTCAGATCTTGGAAACACAAAAACACTCTCTTCTCTCCTCTCTATGATCCGGCCACAAGGCCTCATACAAAGCCAAGTTTGCAACTTTTGTTTCTTCAAGTTTATTTCAAATGTTCTTGGTGCAACTTTTCAAGAATTCAACTTCTACTTGTTTGCATTCTTCTAATACATCAAAGTATGTAAGTACTAACTTATTATTACTTATATTTATGTTTATATAAGTCTTGCATAATATATATAATCACCAACAACAACAAGTTTCATAAAAAACTCAAGTTTATAAATCACTAGTTTTTGTTTTTAAGTTGTTTTCTTCAAATGTGTTTATAAATGTATAAACACATCATATAAGTGAAAATATTATGAAAACAAGTTATATAAATGTGTTTTATAACTTTTATACAATTAGTTTTTGGATAAACAACAAGAATCACAAGCTATTTCAAGTTTACGAATTACGGAATTTCGGTAGAAATGTTGCATCAACTTTGAAAAATCCTAACTAATTCATAACTTAACAAAATGAGTTGATTGTTCTCTCAAAAGTTAGATCTATGTCTTTATCTGGAAGTTTTCAGAATTTATTATGGAGTTTGAAATCTCCAGATATTATTTGGGAACCCGGAAGTTTGACGGCTCAAAAATGGCCAACATAGGGTTTTTAACGAGCTTTTTCCCTAACCTAAACACCTCGAAGAATGGACGTTCTTGACTTTAAAAATTCTTTGTATATAGTAGTTTAATGTCTAAGAAAACCAAAGGCTAAATCGTTTTGGAGCTTGGTTTAAAACAGCCTCAAAGTAGGCCGAAAAACCTTTAAAAAGCTGGAAAATTATATATATATATATATATATATATCTATATATATATATATATATATATATATATATATATATATATATATATATATATATATATATATATATATATATATATATATATATATATATATATATATAGAGGGGGGTTCAATGGAAAACCACCATGCACCGGAAAACTTGTGAAAACCGCACTGCACCACCACAAATGCATCAAAATCCCCACGCGATGCATCAAAATCCCGCGTGATGCATCAAATTTCCCGCGTGATGCATCAAAATCTCGCGTGATGCATCATCTTATTTACGATCATGCCACCGTGTTTTTCATGAAATGCACCAAATCGGATATGCATAGGTTTCCATAGTTTTCACGTGCATAGCGGTTTTCCATTGAACCCACCCCTATATATATATATATATATATATATATATATATATATATATATATATATATATATATATATATATATATATATATATATATATATATAAACTTGACGTTTTAAGTGAGTTTTATTTATAAACTTGTAAAGTTGGGTGATTTAAAACATAAAAACCATTATACTTACATATTATCATATATATGGGAGTTATTAAGTCCCTCATATCATTTAGGACTTGGTCAAACGTGTCTGGTGTCGTCACTCATCAACAACGTAAATCGTCGTTTTTACGATCATTTTGCCATCAACATGCGGTGAGTCTTCATAGCCCCTATGTTCACTATCTTTTGGGGTGGAAATACATGCACCGTGTTCATATGGACACGGAAACAACTTCATTTCTATTATGTATTAAACATGTGGTTCCATCAGCCCTCAAATCATGAACCGTTAATTGCATTTATTTGCAAGCATGAATATATTATGGATAGATCTATCGGGAGTCATGTCCCCCATTCGGGTTAGTCTTAATTGGCTAACGGCGGGATGCATATATATTCAACACACGGTATTACATATGGGAATACTGCACAGCGCAAACTCATTTAATTAGTTTCGGTTGCATGATGGTTTATGTAATACATACTTGGAAATTATGCTTTATAAATTCAACTCATCTGATAATGTCCATACAATTGGTCTTTTCACGTAAACCTATGAGCTCACCAACAATTTGTTGACGTATTTCAGCATGTATTTTCAGGTGATTAAGACATACGCATTTATCGGAAGCATTCCAAGGCTTACGTTCATTTTGGAGTCGCATCATTTTCAAAATCGGAGATTTATTTTCATCTTTCCTGATAAACTAAATTGTGTATTTAAATCATGGTATTTTAAGAACTACTTACGCTGTATTTTGGTTATGTAAAACAATATTTATATTTGAAGTTAAATCAATGTAACTTTGAAAACGTCCATATAGTGGTCGTTCGTTATGATTATGGTTACGCTTCCGCGACGTCACGCTTCGTTTCCAACCAGGGTAACGGGGTGTGACCTGTTGGCAATAACACATGGACTCAAACTTTTAAGCAAAGATATTAGCTTCGAATATCTAGGCTTTAACTTGAACTGAGATTGGTTATGACTTTGCTTTAGGAATTGGGCATATGGGGTAGAATAGGAGTATACCGATTCTTATGCAAGCACAATTTATAATATTTCAGAATATGTCTGGATCTGGTAAAGGGGATAGAGGTGGACTCACTCCTAAACAGATCATGCAAATGATGCAAACGATGCTCAATGAAAATAATGAGCGTCAAGCTAAGCATATGGAAGACCAGTTTCGTGCTCGCGATGAAGCCAAAACTAGGCGTAGATAAGAGCGTATGAAGAAACAACAAGAGGTTATCGGACGTCGTAATGATGACACTGATGAGGAGGACATTCCTGTAGTCCTTCCTAAAGGCTGGAACTTCCATTACTTCAAGGCTTGCGGAGCTCAACCTTTCAAAGGAGTTGCTATGTCTATCGAGGCGCTCGAGTGGGAAACTGGCATCAGTGCATATATCTTGTTAGTGATTGCACTGAAGAGTCGAAGGACAGCTTCGCTACAACATTATTCGAAGGGGCGCTATTATGTGGTGGAGATATCATGAGAATATGCACAGAGCCAACTGTATTAAATCCCTATCTTGGGAAGACTTCAAGGTGATTTTCTTTCGTCAGTACTGCCCGGCTGATGAAAAATAGCGTCTGTAGGAGAAATTGATGTCTCTTACTCAAGGAACAAATCGATGACTGAGTATGAGACTGAATTTACTCATGTTAGCCTACTATCTGACTACCAAGTTGCTACGTAGGAGCGAAAGATCGACCGCTTTCTAATTGGTCTACATCCCGAGTACCAGAAATTTTTGAAGCACCAAAGGTACTCCAATTATGCTGAAGTTGTTGAAGCTGCTCGAATTCTTGAGCAAGACTTTATCCCTGCTGGAGGATGTTTGGGCCCCAATAAAACCTGTTCTATATCATATGGGGAGATTATAAATCAAACCTGTTTGATACACTTAAAGGGTATAATTTAAGGCCTGTTAATGTCTTATTGAAATCTGATAAGTGATTTGCAATATTAGTCAAAGCTGCTCACCTTGTTACATTAGTTGTAACTTAGGCAGATTGCCCATGCTGTCCTAATCTGTTGGACAGGCTGGACATATACTGTCTACGCTGCTCATGCCTGTTGAGCAGCTTGGATAAAAACTAAGTCGTCTACTGTTTGTGAACAGGTTATACACTTTATGGAATTTGTTTCCATGTCATCATGTATTGTCTTGGATGAAAAGATCAGTTTGCAAGTCGAAGACAAAGTGGAAAATTAGAAGCTGCTTGCACTGCCCAAGGTGTTCTGATACATGAAGACAAAGTGGATATTTGAAATGGGTGACAGACCGTTTCTTATATCAAAATGGCTATACAAGAAGACGAAAGGATTAAATTTGACATTCCTCTTTAAGGTAAAGCAATCTGCAACAGAGACAAAATGAAAAAGACAAAGATTCTACTACATAGGGACAAATGTTGTTCTGTCAGAATGTGTAGAAAAGCAGTTTTGTCTTTTTGGAAAGACACTCCACTATCTCTGCATCCAATGAGGGAGTTTCACCAGTATTCTCTGAGAGAGTATAAAGGGAAGCTTCTAAGGAATGTGAGAATACCAAGAGAGAGATATCCATAACTTGCAAAAGAATTGTGTTTTCATGCCTGCAAAGTCTGCTTAGAAGAGAATAGGTCAGTGTGTCCAAGCTGTTCTTGTTCAAGCTATCTGTCTATCTTATAAAATTAGTGAGTGTATTCATTGTAAGTAGTCTGAGTGTGTCTTAGATTAGTTTTCTGTCTGTTGTTTATGTCATCTCAGTTTGAACTATTCCCCAGTTCAAACTTGTTCGTAATTAACACTTGTTGATATATACATACAAACATTGAGAAAAGTGTGTTGAGATTTTAAATAGCTGTATTCACCCCCCTCTACAGCTTACAACAACATACTTGGGAAACCTTTTGGGACCTACAACTGGTATCAGAGCTGTTTAGAGTGTGTGTTAACTCTAGATCTCTTACACCTCCCTATTTCCCATCATGGACAATAGTTCTGCCAACTCCTCCACTTACTATGACAATGGGTCAACGACCAACCTCCTAAGTTCAATCATCAGAACTTCTCTGGCTGGAAGTGCAGAATGATGCTCTATTTATAGAATCTGGATGTACAACTACCAGAGATAGAGATGGAAGGTCCCTATGTGCCAACTTCTGTCACTACTATAACTCCTGCTGCTGAAGGAACTGTTTCTAAAATCAAGACCATTGTAAAGGCAAAAGCTCAATGGTCTGATGAAGACAAATTTCTGGTTACCCTTGATGCAAAGGCCAGGAACAACCTTATCTGTTCAAACAGGTTGAGAAGATGAAGTTTGAAAAAGAAATGTGGGATACTCTGTGTACGATATATGATGGCCCCACAATCACATTGGATAACAGGATCAATAATCCTGTTAGACAATATGAACTGTTCTTTGCAAAGCCAAAGGAGACTCTCACTGAAAGCTACACCAGGTTCACTACCTTGATAAATGATCTCAAAGCTATTGGGATCACTAAAGACAACTTAACTTCGGTGAACAAGTTTCTGGACATACTGCATGAGGAATGAAATTACTTCTCTACTATCCTCAGAAACTTAGGTACCATGAGAGGCATGGATCTTGTGTTGGGAAATAGTCTAAGTAGTTCAAGCTGTTAGTTAGACTTCTCAAACTGTTAGTAGAATTTCTGTGTAAATACAAAGTTCATGCTGTTAGTTGAAGAATCTCGAGCTGCCAGTGTAAAAGTTCAAGCTGCCAGAGTAAATCAACTCAAGCTGCTCTGTTCAAGCTGTCAAGTGATTCAAGCTGCTCAACAGTTTCATAAACAGAAAGTGCTGATATTCAGGAAAAGATATCTACACGAAGATTCCAGCGTATCTACTATCAGTGAAGTCATAGTCCTTCAAGGAAACAAATCAAGAAGCAATATAAATACGTAGAATAGGTCTTTCTATTGTATAGGAGTTTTCTGCGTATTCAAGTTTGAAATTGCTTTTTGTTTAAGTTTTCATAAGCCTCTAAGGTTGTAAAAACCCTAAGAACAATTTGTGTTCTTCGTCTAATCAAACAGATTAGAGGTGATTGTAATCATTGAAGTTAGCAATACAAGCAGTTTTGATTATTACTTGTGTTTATTTGATATTGATTCTAAAAGCTTTTGTTTAAATAATTAAGTGTTATTCCGCAAACTTCTTAATTAAACTTTGATTCAAAGCAAGATTATTGATTTATACTCTGATAAATTCAAATCAGTTAGTCTTGGTTAATTAGTTTCAGATCCTGACAAGTGGTATCAGAGCCACAGGTCGTTCTTTGTTTTTCAAAGTCGAAAGCTTTCTTTTAAACTTTTAATCTTTTGCAATGGAATTTGATAATAGCAGCAGTGGATCTGGGGAGGGATTCAAAGTGCCTATGCTCAAGCCCACTGAGTTTGAGATGTGGAAACTCAGGATTCAACAGCACATTCAATTCATTGATTATGCCATATGGGAAGCTGTTGAATTTCCTCCTGTAGTTGATCCAGAACTTGATGATGAGGGAAAACCAGTCAAAACTCCTACAAAAACTGAACTTGAAAGAAAGGCTAGAATGAATGAAGTGAAAGCTCTTACACTTTTACAAATAGCCATTCCTAATGCTTATCAACATCAGTTCAAAAAGTTTTATACTGCTCATTCTCTTTGGAATGATTTAGAGAAAAGATTTGCTGGTAATGCCAGTACCAAGAGAAATCAAAAGGATCTTTTGAAATAGCAGTATGAGAACTTTTCTGGTGGCAAGAATGAAAACCTTACTCAAATCTTTGACAGGTTCAACAAACTAATCAGTGAACTGGAAAGTGCAAAAGTCAGCCTGGATCAAGATGAGGTCAACAGAAAGTTTCTCAGATCTCTTGGAGAAGAATGGACAGTTTATGCTGCACAATGGAGAACAAAAGACACTCTTGATGAAATAGAACTGGATGATCTGTACAACAGTCTGAGAGTGTTTGAGACTGAGATTGATACTAAAAAGAAATCACTTTCTTATAATCACAATACTGCTCTTCTGTCATCTGAAAAATCTAATGGCAGTGATTCCTTTTCAGGCAGTGATGGCAACTCTACTGAAGCTCACTATGAGGCTTTTGTTGCCAATGATGGACTGTTTGCTCTAAATGCTGAAGATCTAGAACAGATTCATCCAGATGATCTTGAAGAAATGGATTTGAAGTGGCAACATGCAATGCTGACCATGAGGGCCAAAAGGTTTCTTAAAAAAACTGGCAGGACCAACTTTCAAGCCAGAACAGAAGGCAAACCAGCTTTTGATAAGTCAAAAGTTGAGTGTTATAAATGTCATAAGCTTGGTCACTTTGCCAGAGAATTTAAATCTCAAGGTCAACAGTCATCAAGGCCTCCACAGACCAATCAGACTTCATCATCAACAACACTTGTCTCTCAAGAAGACAATGTGTTTGACTGGAGTGATCAGACAGAGGAAGAATTTCAAAATCAAGCTCTGATGGCAGAAACATCAAATGTCTCCTCCACTGAACTACCATCTGAGGTAAATTCTAAACTCTGCTCTCAATCATGCAAAAATATGGTTAAAAAGTACAGAGACCATAATGAGAGCATGTGCAAAACCCTAGCTAAGATGGAAGAGAGGAGATATGAATACATGCAAGCCATAGAAGATCTTGAAAAACAGATCAATGACTATAAGGATAATGAGATTCAAATGGGACATGATAGAACATATCATGAGTGGGAGAAAAAGGAGCTAAATAAGAAAATAGAATCCCTTAATAAAAATGTAGAAGAAACTGAACAAAAGGTGTTAGAGGCTAATAAGAAACTAGAATCTGTCAATATAGATCTAGGTAACTTCAAATTGGCTAATCAAAAGCTAGAACACCTAATGGAAGTCCAATTTAAAGATAGGGTAAAATCTCAGGTTAATCCCAAAGAAGGCATAGGCTACAGGGCTACTCCACCTCCTTACAACAACAAATACATTCATCCAATGAGTGAAGTTGCTGATAGACTTGTCAATGAACCACTGGATGAGTCTATGACTATTGTAGATCCTATCCTTGATAACAGTCTTGAATCAAAAGAAGATCAGATTCAAAATAGAGACTGTGAGTGTCTAGCAGTTGAGAAAGACCACAAAACAATGAGTGCACCTATAGATATCCAAGCCCCCAGTAAGAAAGGAAAAGAGAAGATGAGTGTATGCAATGCTGCTTCACAAGTTTCTGTACATTCTTACTGTAACACTGCATCTTCCTCAAAGAATAATAGAAGGGGTAAAAATGTTCCAGTCTGCACATGCCAAAAGCGTGGTGTTCAAAAGTTTCCCAAACAATAGCAGGTAAGGGGAAATCAGAGGAACAAGAACCAGAAATTGTCAAATAAAACTGGTTCTCCAATTCAAACGGTCAAAAAATGTTTTCACTGTGGAAGGAAGAATCATTTGGCCAAGGATTGTTTTTATAAACCAGCTGTTGCAAAATAGACTGTGATTCATAA
Source organism: Centrapalus pauciflorus (assembly GCA_020465985.1). Taxonomy (NCBI): domain Eukaryota; kingdom Viridiplantae; phylum Streptophyta; class Magnoliopsida; order Asterales; family Asteraceae; genus Centrapalus; species Centrapalus pauciflorus. The sequence continues at coordinate 401,669 of JAANYP010000758.1, read as the reverse complement.
AAAGTCAAGTCCTACTCATGTAAAAAATTCAAAGGTCAAACCTTCTGCTACAACAGTTCCAAAGAAAACAGTTGATCACAGACTTTCAAAAGTTAATAAAAAACAGTCCACACACCAAAAACAAGTTTTGGTAAAGCCTAAATTAAGTTTTAAACAAATATGGTGTGTCAAAGACAAATCTTCAGATCAAACTGCTGATGCAAAAGATCAGACTGTTAGTGCAAAATCTGAAACTGTTAGTGCAAAGTCTGAAGCTGTTAGCCGTATAATCACGGGTCAAACTACTGAGCATCAATCTGGAACTGTTTTTGAATCATCTGAGACTGTTGGAAGAAAAGATGATCAAAATACCTGGATACCTCATATAATCACTAAATACTCTCCAAAGACCCCATCAGTGGATCTCACTAAATATACGAAGTCAAAAACAGTATTTAGTTATGTCAATGCACAAGGCCAACCCAAAACCAATTTGGTTTGGGTTTACTCCACTACTGACTAAGCTTTTATTTGTGCAGGGCAACCACAGGTCACCTCATAAAACAAGATGGCATTTGGACAGTGGATGCTCTAGGCACATGACAGGCAATTCTGAGTGCTTGTCAAATTTCAAAGGCTTTGATGGAGGATTTGTTGCATTTGGAGGCAACTCAAAAGGAGGTAAGGTTACAGGTAAAGGTACTGTTAATGCAGGCAACATGATTTTCAATGATGTTTTGTATGTTGAACAGCTTAAGTATAATTTATTAAGTGTCTCTCAAATCTGTGACAAACAAAATATTGTTTTGTTTACAGATTCTGAGTGCATTGTTCTTTCAAAAGATTTCAAAATTCCTGAAAATCTTGTTTTACTAAGAACACCAAGAAAGGACGATGTCTACTGTTTGGACACAGATCTTTTATCCAAATCAAATACCTTAAGCTGTTTGATATCCAAAGCATCATCCAATGAGTCTGCTCTTTGGCATAGAAGGATGTGTCACATGAACTTCAAGTCCATGAATGTTTTAGTCAAAAAGAATCTGGTAAGAGGCTTACCACAAAAGGAGTTCATATGTGATGATCATTGTGTAGCATGTCTTAAAGGCAAGCAACACAAAACTTCTCATAAGGCCAAAGAAGTAAATTCAATCTCATCTGCTCTTCAGCTAATTCATATGGATCTATATGGTCCAACATCTGTTTTGAGTTTAAATAAAAAGGCTTACTGTTTAGTTATTGTTGATGATTTCACCAGATTTACTTGGGTTTACTTTCTTAGGTCTAAAGATGAAACTGCTGAGCTAGTTAAGTCATTTATTCTTAAGATAGAAAACCAATCCAACTCAAAAGTTAAGGTGATAAGATCAGACAATGGAACTGAATTTAAAAATCACATTAAGAAACAGTTTTTTTGAGTCCAAAGGTATTGCTAGACAATATAGTGCACCAAGAACACCACAGCAAAATGGTGTAGCTGAAAGAAAGAACAGAACATTAATTGAGGCTGCTAGAACAATGTTAGCTGATTCAAATCTGCCAATGACTTTCTGGGCAGAAGCTATTAAAACAGTCTGTTATGTTCTGAATAGGGTTCAGGTTGTTCAATCTAAAGGGAAAACTCCTTATGAATTATTCCATAATAGAAGTCCCCTAATAGCCTTTTTTAAGTCTTTTGGATGTCCATGTACTATTCTTCATACTAAGACTCACTTAGGGAAGTTTGAAAGTAAGGCTGAAAAAGGATTCTTTGTAGGATACTCAATTCAAAGCAAAGCCTATAGAGTATATAACAGTGTGTCTAAAACCACTGAAGAAAGTGCCAATGTTGAATTTAATGAAAATACTGCAAATGTCAAAGACACTGGTCCTGATTGGTTGTTTGATTTAGATTCACTAACAAATTCTCTGAGCTTTGTTGAGTATACTGCAGAAGCTGATGCAAACAGATTTGAAGCTGTCAATACAAATTCTCAAGCTGTTGGCACAAAGTTTCAAACTGCTGCAGATTCAACCCATTGGGATGAATACACCACTATTCCACTTCTGTCATGTGACCCTCCAGGGGTTCTAAATGTTTCACATGATACAAATCCAGACACTGAAGTGCCACTCCCAAGTCCTGAGAGAACAGCTCCAACACAAAGGGAAACAGTCCCAGATTCAAGTCAAGCTGCTCCAGAAGCTGAACCATCCACTAGTCCTGATGGAGATGATACAAATCTTGGATCCTCTTTTCAGACAGAAAGAGAGCCTACACTTAGAGTTCACAAGTATCATCCTCTTAGTCAAATAATGGGTGATCCACGTACTCCTGTGCAAACAAGAAAAATGGTTCACAATGAGACTTCTGCTGCTGAACAAGCAGTTCCTGAATTCAGTCTAGCTGCTTTTGAACATGCCTGTTTCATGTCTCAACTAGAACCTAAAAAGGCATCAGAAGCATTGAAAGATTCATCCTGGATTGAGGCAATGCAAGAAGAGCTTCTACAGTTCAAGATTCAGAATGTATGGACACTGGTTGATCTTCCTAAAGGAAAGAGAGCAATTGGTACAAGATGGGTGTTCAGAAACAAGAAAGATGAGAGAGGAATAGTTATCAAGAATAAAGCAAGGCTAGTAGCTCAAGGGTACACTCAAGAAGAAGGCATAGATTATGATGATGTATTTGCTCCAGTGGCAAGAATTGAAGCCATCAGACTATTTTTGGCCTATGCAAGCTTCAAAGGTTTTAAAGTGTATCAAATGGATGTGAAGTCTGCTTTTCTATATGGGACAATTGAAGAAGAGGTCTATGTATGTCAACCTCCTGGTTTTGAGGACTACAAGTATCCAGCAGGGTCTACAAGTTAGACAAGGCTCTCTATGGTCTCCATCAAGCTCCCAGAGCATGGTATGACACTCAGTCATCATACCTTCAATAGAATGGGTTCAAGAGAGGCACTCTGGACAAAACACTTTTCACTAAGTCCATCAAAGCTGAGATTCTGCTTGTCCAAATCTATGTTGACATCATCTTTGGATCAACAAATGATTGGTTGTGCAAAGAGTTTGAGGCTTTAATGCACAACAAGTTTCAAAAGAGTTCAATGGGAGAACTCACTTTCTTTCTAGGATTGCAGGTCAAGCAGAAGCCCACTGGTCTCTTCATAAGTCAATCAAAGTATGTGAAAGACATACTGGAAAAGTTTGGGTATCAAGACACAAAAGTTGCAAGCACCCCAATGGATCCTCACAAGCAGCTCCATACAGACAAAGATGGCATAGATGTGGACATTCATTTATACAGATCTCTTATAGGATCACTTATGTATCTAACATCTTCTAGACCTGATATTATGTTTGCTGTCTGTGTGTGTGCTAGGTTTCAATGCTCTCCAAAGGATTCTCATTTGGTTGCTGTTAAGAGAATCTTTAGATATCTCAAAGGCCAACCACAATTAGGCCTATGGTATCCTAAAGACTCTCCCCTTGAACTAACAGCCTACTCTGACAGTGACTATGGTGGATGCAACATTGACAGAAAATCCACAACTGGTGGATGTCAATACTCAGGAGCAAGACTGGTCTCTTGGCAATGCAAAAAGCAGACAACTGTTTCCACCTCATCCACTGAAGCAGAATATGTAGCAGCTGCAAGCTGTTGCTCCCAGGTAATGTGGATTCAAAATCAATTGAGAGACTATGGTATGAACTTCTTATCCACTCCTATTTACATTGACAATTCAAGTGCAATCAGCATTGTACAAAACCCAGTGAAATTCCCAAAAACCAAGCATATAGACATCAGATTTCACTTTATAAGGGATTGTAATGAAAAGAAATTAATCCAAGTTACCAAAATACATACTGATGATCAGTTAGCTGATCTATTTACAAAACCTTTTGATGTAGGAAGGTTCACTTTCCTGGTATCAAATATTGGTATGGTAAACATGGATTAATTTGTTCTCATTATTATCTAATTCATATGCTTATTTAAGGGGGAGTCACTGTTTCATTAAAAGATGCCCAAGTTTTAACTAACAGCTTGAGTATTTCCTCAAGCTGCTAGTTCATTTTCTCGGACTGTTAGGTGGCGTTTGGTTTGTAGGATTTTAACAACTCATTTAGGATTTGGATTTAGAAATCCTTCTATGTCATGTTTGGATAAAAACTAAAATGAAAGGATTTAGCTTCATTTAGGATTTCACATTCCACACTTCTCCTCATTTCACAATGCACTCACCCCCCTAATAATTTTAAAATCCTATCATTTTAGAATCCATCATTTTAAAATCATGCAATCCAAACGGCACCTTAGTTATTCACTTGATCTATCAAAGTGTGCAGGGTATTTAGGTAATTTCTTAAATGTGTGCGCGGGACCCAACCTTTTCAAAAACCTTTAAAGGTCCCAGTTTCGTTCAGTTGTAACTACCAGTTACAAAATTTCATACCACGGCCTTCTTTTCTCTCTGAACGATTCACACACTCTTCTTTGCAACCCTAAAACCTCCGTTTAATCTTCAATGGAGTTTATCAAAGAACACAACTGCCTACCCTACTCTCTAAAGCACTCTGAACTTCAACCGTTCCATGACATGATGGATTTTCTAAGACACTCTCATATCCATCATGCCCTCAATATCAATCCTACCATATACATATCTCATATTGAGCAGTTCTGGAACCGTGCCTCTGTACAAACCATCAATGGAGTTCCTTCTATAATATCCAAAATTGATGGCACTTCCATCACAATAACTGAGGAATCCATTCGACCCCATCTGCATCTTCAAGATGCCACAAGTATAACAGACCTAACTCTTAATGCATTACATACTGGTCTTCATGATATTGGATATAGGGGTCCTGCTAATTCCTTTACTTTCTTGAAAGCACACTTTTCACCTAAATGGAAATATCTTGTGCATATTATTCAGCAGTGTATTAGCCCCAAAAGAACTGGTTGGTCAGAATTTTCCACAAATATTGCCACTGCCTTAGTGTGCTTTTCAACAGGCCAACAGTTCAATTTTTCATATATGATTTTTCAGGGGATGTTAAGGCATCATTCCCTAAAGAATGGGAAATTTTTGATGTATCCTAGATTTTTGGCAGAGATAATTGCACACACTTGCACCACTTCTCATATACATAAGAGGATACATGTTTCCCATCGGCACTCACTATCTTCCATTAAAAGACTTTTAAAACAAAGTGCCAATTTCTTAAGTATAGATGTTCCATTGCCTTCTGCAATGATAAACATCATTCTAAGAAACAGATGAGAGGGTCCTGAGCAGGCTCAGCCTAACACTATTGCTTCACCCCCAGGACTCCAACCCCCTCCTCATGATACACAAATGCCTTCTGCTCCTATTCATCAGCCAAGATCCACACTTAAATATCTATATAAAAGAAAAAGAGGTCCAGGAGCTTCTTCCTCCTCAGCCCTCAGACAAGAGCCAAATAACCCTGTGCAGGAGGACACTTCTGCACAGAATATCCAAAGGGTACACATTGAGGACACTCCCATCCTCACTCAGGAGGTGGACATCTCACCAGAGATAGTCCATATGGGTTCTGTGGCTGACACTACTGCTGTCTCTGCACAAGAGGCACAAGGCAGTGCCAACATCATTAAGACCACGCCCATGGCAACAGCAAGTGTGCAAACACCAGCTGGATGTCCCCAGAACCAAGAACAGAGGGGCCCAGATGTTTTTACTTCTGGTATTCATGCCAGTGATAGATCACAAGCACCACATATGTTTGCTGATCTTGAGGCTAGTCTGCAACTTATGTTATTAACGGATCCTAAGATGAAACCTGTTGTAGCTATGTTGGAATACCAAAAGTCCATCATTGCTATGTTGTAGCTATATCATTGCACTCAAGCAGGCAGAAGCGTCTCAAAATCAGAGAATGGATTATTTCCATAAAGGGTTTACCCTCTGTGGAAATAAGATCATGCAATTAGAGCGATTGATTCAAACCCAAGTGGCAAAGGTTGTAGGTCCTTCTGACCAAACCAATGCTTCCAAAAATGGGGAGAATCAGGAGTTTCCTAAAGCAGTCCAAGCAGCTCCAACAAAATCAGTCCAAGCAGCTCCAACAGTTCAACCATCTAGGCCAACAGTCCCAACAGCTTCTCAAGCTGTTAGCCTAGAAGCTCAAGCTGCTTCTTCAAGACCAACTGGAGTTGTTATAAAAGAGACAACTCAGGCTCCCAGCAGTTCAGTCCAAGCAACATCTTCTGCTACAAAAGATAAGGGCAAGGGTATTCTTATTGAGTCTCCAAAGCACAAATTTTCTTCCAGAGAAGCCCAGATTGCCTTTGATGCTGAAATTGCCAGAAAATTAGCAGAAGAACAAGATCAAGAGTTAGACCAGCAAACCCAGCTCCCAATGGAAGATGATGAAACCCTAGGTGATTACCTAAAAGGGTTTGTGGTCAAGCAAGGAGAAAAGAAGAGGAAGATGCCAACAGGGCACTCTAAGGCTGAGCATAAAAGAATTCTAATAAATTTTGCCTTTGCAGCTGGTATCCCAAAGAAAATGGCTCAGTCCATGAGCACAGAAAGGCTGCAAGATATCCATGACAAAGAGATGGACAAAAGAAAGAAAGCCAAAGTCTCCCAAGAAGTCCAAATATCCCAAGAACCAGTTCAAACTGGTACAAGTGTTGTTCAAACTGCTTCCAGTGCCCCTGTTCCTTCTGTTCAAGCAGCTGCTTCTATTCCTAACTCAGAGTCATTGTCTCAAGCAAAGCTGGATCAGGTTAAGAAGGTGTTGTTTGATCAACAACTACAAAAGGCGATGGAGTTAGAGAAATTAATAGACCAGCATGACTTTACAAAACCTCTTATTAATTACTGGTATGCTAAGCCAATGGACAATATTGACTTAAGATTTCAGTTTGTAAAAAGAAGGGAATCTGGTCCAAAAGAAGAGTATGATAGCTTCTTGCATATGGCTCAAAAGATGACTAGAGATGAGCTCACGAGAATGCACAATATTGGGTCTGTGACACAAGTAAGATCGGCTCTACCACAAGTAAAGCAAGTCATCAAAGATCTGAAGAGCATTGTTGATCCTGAGTCTATAAGGAAAGATATAGAGGATGCAAACAAAAAGGGAATGAAGATCAAGCAAGTTGATCTGTTCGTCAAATCAAGGACTTACATAATTAAATTTATAGATGGATCTGGTATGTTCTTCAATTTTGAATTCTATGATCTACCAAAAGCTATGCTACTCCAGATGAAATCTGTTAAGATATCTTGTGATAGAGAAGAGATGAAGAAAGAGTTTTTGAAGGCTGTAAATCAGAAACTTGCACAGTTGTAAGTTTTTGAAAGCCTTGGTTTGTAAATGACAGTTTACTTGTTTATTTCCTTATCTGTATAGAACTTAAAGTCTTGTACAAAGAATTTAAGTTAGGGGGAGATTGTTGGGAAATAGTCTAAGTAGTTCAAGCTGTTAGTTAGACTTCTCAAACTGTTAGTAGAATTTCTGTGTAAATACAAAGTTCATGCTGTTAGTTGAAGAATCTCGAGCTGCCAGTGTAAAAGTTCAAGCTGCCAGAGTAAATCAACTCAAGCTGCTCTGTTCAAGCTGTCAAGTGATTCAAGCTGCTCAACAGTTTCATAAACAGAAAGTGCTGATATTCAGGAAAAGATATCTACACGAAGATTCCAGCATATCTACTATCAGAGAAGTCATTGTCCTTCAAGGAAACAAATCAAGAAGCAATATAAATACATAGAATAGGTCTTTCTGTTGTATAGGAGTTTCTGCGTATTCAAGTTTGAAATTGCTTTTTGTTTAAGTTTTCATAAGCCTCTAAGGTTGTAAAAACCCTAAGAACAATTTGTGTTCTTCTTCTAATCAAACAGATTAGAGGTGATTGTAATAATTGAAGTTAGCAATACAAGCAGTTTTGATTATTACTTGTGTTTATTTGATATTGATTCTAAAAGCTTTTGTTTAAATAATTAAGTGTTATTCCGCAAACTTCTTAATTAAACTTTGATTCAAAGCAAGATTATTGATTTATACTCTGATAAATTCAAATCAGTTAGTCTTGGTTAATTAGTTTCAGATCCTGACATCTTGTAATTCTTTATGGATCCTTGTTAACTGATGAACAATCAAGGAAACAAAAGAGAAATGCCTTGGAGATGTCCAAAAGAGGTGCAGCCTTAGTGGCCAGCATGTGACAACGTGTTAATCAGGTGTGTGATGTGTTCGCACAAGCTGATCAATAGGCTGATGATGAAATGGAGGAAATGTCTAAAGAAAAGGACTGTGAAGATCTTATTGAGTTTGATGATAAGCAAATGATTGCAATGCTTGTCAGAAAATTCAATAAGAAGAGGTTTGGTGGTAAGATGCTGCAAAAGAAATCAGGTGTCATAAAAAAGAATGTATTTGACAAAACTAAGGCTGAGTGCTTTAAATGTGGCAAAACAGGCCATATAGTTGCTGACAGTGTGTCTAAAGATGTTGGCTCTTCATCCAAACCATACAAGACAAACAAAGATGATGGCTACAGGGTTAAGTACCTAATGGCCATGGCAAAGCTGAAAAAGTTAGAAGACTCAGTGGCTTCTAACAAGCAGAAGGGACTTATGGCCGAAACTGTGACTGGGAGGAGTTTGATTCACCATCCTATGAAGATGACAACAACTGTGATGACCAATATTGATGTCCCTTCAACAAGTAACTTCAAACAGGAACTGGGTGAAGCTGAAGCTCTCAGCACTTTAGAGAACTGGAATCTCACCATGATGTATAAGGTACAAAGTTTTAGGATTACAGCTCTGAAGAAAAAGTTAAAATGTTTGATTATTTACTTGTTGATTTAAAAGCTGCTGTTGAGAAGCATGATGCTTTGAAGTCTGAAATCTCTAAGCTAAAATTTGATCTTGAAATAAAAACTAATGAACTGAACAGTTTTCATGAGTTGAAAACTGAACTTGATGAAGTAAAACACATCAACATCATTTTATTTGAAGAAAAGAGAGAAACAGACTCAAAGCATGCTAAGCTTTAAAACATTGTTGAGTCTTGGTGTCATTCGACTAAGAGAGTCAGCCATTGTATCAATCTGCAGATTGTTGTTGAGATCAATAATCTGGAAAAAGAGTTATCATCTCTTGGTGAGCTTCCAAATACTTTTATCCGAAAAGTAAATGGAAAGCTGGTCTCAACAAACATGTTTGTCAGACCTCAAAACACTGACAGTTTGTGTGAAAAAGCTATAAAGCATGCTAAGTGTATAGCCAATTCACATAAACAAAAGAATGAAAAACAAGCTAAAACTACGGCTTTGGGAACTAAACCTGTCAACCAGACAGGTTTTGGATCTAAAGCTAATGGCAAGAAACCTTTTAATACATTCAATGCTGAACATTTTGAGAAAAAGTTCTCAAAAGGAAAGCAGCCTACTAAGCCTCACGATGGAAGCAAATCTGCTGCGATTTCAAATAAGTTTTTAAATCATAGTGGAAAGCTGGTTATAAATGATGGAAAATCTTTTGTTAAAACCAGAAGTAGTGATCATGTTGATAGGCGACAGTCATCACATCTTAGTAAAGGCAAAGGAAATGCCATTGCTCAACTTGAGAAAGCTGGGAATAAGTTTCCCAAACCTGTGGAAGGACAAAAGACAATCAAATTACTTTTGTTTGAACTCTGTCCTCCCAAAAAGAGGAAAGAGGACACAGGCAAAGCTGTTGTTGTTGTACCATCCACCCAAACTGTTGGTTCTTATAAAACAAGTGAAACCTTGTTAAAACCTGTTGAGAAAACCAAGGAGATAAAACATAATATGTTTCTGGGAGTACTTCTTTCAAAAAGTCTAAAAGGAGAAAATGTTACAAATGTGGAAAGAAGACTCTTATGGCCAAAGACTATATTGTCACTGATGAGAGTATCTCAGCTGATACAATCCAAATTTGGAATATTAGTGTAGATCTTAGTGGTCCATCAACAAATGTTGATGAAGAAGGAGAACTCATCCTTATGATGAGTTCCCCTAAAAACTAATATTCCACCATGTCACTCTGCAGGTTGAACAACCAAGCCAGGTTTGGTATTTGGACTGTGACTGCTCAGGCAACATGACAGGTTGCAAAGATTTGTTGAGTGATCTCAAGCCTGAAAAAGGCCCAAAGGTCACCTTTGGTGACAATGTTTAGGGATCCACAGAAGGATATGGAACCCTTCAAGCTGGTGTTGCAATATTTAACAGAGTAGCCTATGTGTCTAGGCTAAAACATAACCTCGTTAGCATTAGTCAACTATGTGATGCTGGCTACAAGGTTAACTTTCATGAGCACCTACGGTTCATACTGGATCCCCAACGCAAAGTTGTGTTGTGTGCACAAAGAAAGTAAGGTGTATACGTTGTAAATATGAATCTTCTGATCCAACAACTAAAACAAGCTTCACCTTGAGGAGTAATGCAGACCTCAACTGGTTATGGCACAAAAGACTATCACACCTGAACTTCAAGAATATCAACAAACTCTCTAAGAAAGAGGTTGTAACAGGTTTGCCCTATATAACTTACGTTAAGGATAAACTCTGCACTGCTTTTGAGAATGGTAAGCAAAGAAAAACATCTTTCAAATCCAAACATAATTTCTCTATTGATACACCTCTCTTCTTAATCCATATGGACTTGTTCGGACCTGTCAGTGTCTTAAGTCTAGGAGTTAGAAGATACACTCTAGTAATGGTTGATGAGTTCTCCAGGTTTACATTGGTGATCTTCCTAAAGAACAAAGGAGTGGCTGCCAGAGAGATTATTGGATTTACCGCGAAGATGGAAGTTCTAAACTCTGCCCAGGTCAAGCAGCTTAAAAGTTATCCTGATACTGAATTCAAAAACAATACTCTTTAGGATTTTTGTGAGGAAAGAGGGATCTTTAAAAACTTTTCATCTGTAAGAACTCCACAACAAAATTGAGTGGCTGAAAGGAGGAACATAATCCTATTGAAGCTGCTAGAACGATGTTGTGTGCATCAAGGTTGCCTTCATCATTCTGGGCTGAAGCTGGCAATATTGTCTGCTTCACTCAAAACAGATCCTTAGTGGTGAAAAGATTCAATAAGACTCCGTATGAATTACTCAAAGGGAGAAAGCCAAATATAAGCTATTTCCATGTGTTTGGATGTCCCTGTTTCTTCCTGAATCAAAGGGACCATCTGGCCAAATTTGAACCTAAAGCTGATGAAGGTGTGTTTGTTGGATACTCAGCTGTTTCTAAAGCCTACAGAGTATACAACTACAAAAGAAAGGTGATAGATGAATCTATCAATGTCACATTTGAAGAGTCCAAGAATGCTTCTCCCAAAACTGTTCCTGAATCAGTTTCAGAGATTTTAGTTTTGATGATCTTATGCATTCCATTGATGAGGAAAAAGACTCAAAAGCTTCCACATCATCTAGAGTGGAACCTGTTAACCACAATGGGCATGATGATGATCATATTGGTACACCCTGTGTGAATAAGTGTACCGATATAGTTAATGCACCAATTCAAGAACCAATCAATGCTGATTTCCCTAGATCCTCTACTGATATGTTCAACAATGATGATTTATTTTCAATGGGTGATCAAGCTCAAGATATCAGTGTGTCTGAAAATCTTGAGAGCTGTTCTTTATGACCTGGTAAGAATGAAACTGATACAGGAAAATCTTTATCGAAGCATGATCCTAAGTGGATCAGATGTCACCCCAATGATCAAATAATTGGTGACATTAACCAAAGTTTGCAAACAAGGAGGGACAGCCTAGGAAACTTTTGCATGTTTTCTGCTTTTGTGTCCCTAATGAAGCCAAAGAAAGTACATGATGCACTGAAGGATGCCAATTCGATCACTGTCATGCAAGAAGAACTCAATCAGCTTGAGAGAAACAAGGTATGGAAGCTGGTCCCTGTACCTAAAGGTAAAACAATAATTGGCACCAAATGGGTTTTCAAAAATAAGATGGATGAGCAAGGTCATGTCATATGAAACAAGGCAAGACTAGTTGCTCAATGGTATAGGCAAGAAGAAGACATAGATTATGACGAAACACTTGCTCCTGTGGCCAGGTTAGAAGCAATTCATTTGTTTCTGGCCTATGCTACCCATAAGAGCATGAAGGTATTTCAAATGGATGTCAAGAGTGCATTTTTGAATGGGTAAGCTGCAAGAAGAGGTATATGTCAAGCAGCCTCCAGGTTTTGAAAGTGAACAACATCTAGGTTTTGTCTATAAGTTGGACAAAGCTCTCTATGGTCTGAAACAAGCCCCTAGAGCCTAGTATGACACTCTTACTAATTTCCTTATGAGCAATGGTTATTCCAGAGGTAAAGTGGATTCCACATTGTTCATAAAGAAGGTGAAAACTGATATTATGCTTGTTCAAATTTATGTAGATGACTTAATATTTGGTTCTACAAATGATCAGTTATGCAAGCAATTTTCACTGCTCATAAAATATAAATATGAAATGAGCATGATTGGTGAACTTACTTTCTTTTTGGGATTACAGGTTAAACAAACCTCAAATGGAATTTTCATAAATCAAAGAAAGTATACATTGGATCTTTTAAAAAAGTTTAAATTTGATCAATGTTCTCCCATCATAACCCTAATGGCAAACAATGTAAAGTTGGATGCTGATGCATGTGGCAAAGCTGTTTCGGTGACAACTTACAGGGGCATGATTGGGAGCTTGCTCTACTTAATTGCCAGTATACCAGATTTTATGTTTGCTACCTGTTTATGTGCCAGGTTTCAAGCTGATCCAAAGGAATCACATCAAGCTTCTGTGAGAAGGATCTTTAGATACCTAACGGGTACACCAGGTTTTTTTGTCTTTGGTATCCTAAAGACTCCAGCCTTGAACTAATAGGTTATTCAGAATCTGATTTTGCAGGTTGCAGGCTAGACAGAAAGAGCATAACAGGTGAATGTCATTTCCTTGGTGGAAAGTTGATCAGTCGGTGCAGCAAGATGCAGATTTTTGTTTCTACTTCTACTGCTAAAGCTAAGTACATTGCTGCTGGAAGCTGCTGTGGGCAGATTCTGTGGATGCAACATCAGCTTGAGAATTATGGGCTTGTATACAGGAGAGCTCCTATTCTATGTGATAATACAAGTGCCATAGCTATCTCCAACAATCTAGTATTCCTCTATAAAAGAAAGCATATTGAGATCAGACATCACTTCATAAGGGATCACATCCAAAAAGGTAATGTGGGGGTAAGTTTTGTTTCCATAGAAGAATAGCATGCAGACATTTTCACCAAACCTCTTGATGAAAACAGGTTCAAGTACCTTTTAAGCAAGCTGGGTATGTTAAAGAAAAATGACTAAGTGTCATTGATGTTCAAAAGTCATTTGTTCAAATCTGTCAAAATTTGACGAAACAGCTTGGACAGAATAGGTTTTACTTGTTCTGTACTTAGCCAGTTTTTGAAAATTTGGATAGCTTGGACATATAACAGGGTTAACAAAATAAGTTTTAATCTCAAGACTGTTCTGTTGTACAAACTTCCAACATTCTCACTCTCTTAATATGTAATACAAGGCAATGCCTTGTAACCTGTTCAGCTATTGAACAGGTTTCACAATGAAACCTGTCCTCATATAGCCACACAGGTTTCATGCACAACTTACAGAATGATTAGTATTTGATGAAATCTGTTCATCACAGATTTTGAAAAACAACTTAGAACATCATTTTTTATTTAACATTACTTCACATTTAAGTTACTTAAATTAAGTATTTATTTGTCTTAATTAACTGCAGATACTGTGTGTTACGTGTGTCAGTGGTTAAAAAGGTCAAGTTGGTCTGACAAAAGTGCTGACGTTGCAAACCGTTTCGTTTTCCATTAGTAACATTTCAAATCAACCACCCAAACCTTTCTCTCGCCTACTCACTCACATTCAAATCCTATAAATACCCAACTCACTGTTTCATCTTGTTTTTCTTCGTTACTTCTTCCATAACCCTCTGAAAAACCTTAAAAAGACCTAGTGTCCTAACTCGTGCATCTACTCTACTCTAACAAATGGCTACCAAAACAACCCGATTCTACATGTGTTCGTTGGTGATGATGTTGAGAAGCACCCCTCTATCAACAATATGCTCACGATCAAACCCACTAACTACATTGCAAACTTAACCATTCCCAAAAACTATGCTCGGAAAGGTTATGAATCTATAGTGGAGTTTCTGCACACGCATCCTCTACATTATCCTATGACAGCCTCTCCTGGTGCCATGTACCAGGAGATGGTATATGAGTTCTGATACACTTTCTCGTATGATCCCTCTACCAAAACCATCAGTGGGACCATTCTCAACGACACTAAAACTGTTGACATCACTACTGCTCTCCTCAGGTAAGTCCTAGATCTTCCAGTTGCTAAGACATATGACAATCCTCAGCCAGCGGATGACCAAATGGGCAATCCGCTATGCTTCTATGGTGTAACAGAACCAAAAATGGGTGCAACTTTGTTCAAAAGGATCTCTCACCAACCTACAGCTTTCTCTTCGCCTCAGTGGTGGTGAGCCTCAGCTGCAATGTTGGTTCATTTGACCAACTCAGCAGGGTCGAGATTCCAATAGTCCTACAACTTGTGGATGGGACTACTCTCAACATGGCAAGGTGGATATTCCTAAATATGAGGAACTTGGTGCAATAAGAACCGCATCCAGCTACTGTAAGATATCGATGGTTTTTTAGCCTTATCTTGAAGAACATTGGTGGTGAGCATCTTTACAACTCCCAACCTCTCTTGACTACTACTGTATTTCTTGTTATTGGAAATAGGGTATTTTATACCCCAGTAATTGAAAATGAACCTCCTCTGTCTAGTCCTTAGTTTGGTGGAAGGACCTTCTACTCAAAAGGTGGATCCAATCACTGCTCCCAAAGGAAAATCCAAATCACAGTCTAAAAAGGAAAAACATGCCTTGAAGACTAGTGAAGTTGGGTCTGTCACCAAGAAGGCTAAAACAACTAAGTTTCCACCTTCAGCCTCAGTGGCTGAGGGGGAGCATGCTGGTCACACTGGTTCATCCGTTGAACCTGAAGCCTTTGTGGCACCCGAGACTATGGAACAGGAACAACCTCCTCTTTCTAGCCCAGTCTCCCCACCAGTCCAAACAGAACCGCATATCACCTTTCCACAACATCCATCCTCTACATCCTCCCTCACAACCTATAACAGGCTAAGAAATAAATCCTTAGCCAAAAAGAAACCATCCACTCAAACTAGCCGCTCTGACCCCTCCCAACAGGAGTTAGTTGAAAAAGAAGCAACCACTGCTGCCTTTGCTTCTCCTATTTTGGGAGTACGTGCAGCCAATTTGGAGCCGGCTTCACTCTAAACTGAGTCAAGCCCAAGTCATACTAGGCTCTCTAGTTCCTCACAACAGGAACCAGCTGTACAAAAGGAGACTACCACATCCACTATCCCAGCCTCCCAACAGGCTGATAATAATAAAAAGACAGGAGTCCCCTCCGCACTGAGTCCACACAATCTCCACCTCATATTTCTTCTATACAACCTGAGTCTGCACAAGGTGCCAAAGCTACTGTAACAGACCATCCAGCAGATCAACATTTATTTTCTGTTCCTCATGACACAGCTGTTCAACACCCAACAGCTATTGAAGGTCCATCAACCCAAGCTGATGAACCTCAGGGAATGGAACATCCCTCTGGTGAAGCTGCTCCCCAAGTGCACATTCCATGATCAGGTTTCACCACTGATGATTTTGAAATGCATATCCCATCTCCCCATGAAGAGGTGCCTACAAACCAAGGTACTACTGAGGGAACAACCCATAGTCTTGATGAAGGTGTTACAATGCCAGTGTTGGGAAATAGTTTAAGTACATTCAAGCTGTTAGTTTAGACTTCTCAGACTGTTAGTAGATTTTACTTGTAAGTACAAAGTTCATGCTGCTAGTTGAAGAAACTCGAGCTGCCAGTGTAAAAGTTCAAGCTGCCAGAGCAAAACTACTCAAGCTGCTCAGTTCATGCTGTCAAGAGATTCAAGCTGCTCAACAGTTTAAGAAACAGAAAGTGCTGATTTTCAGGAACGATATCTACATGAAGATTCCAGCATATCTACTATTAGAGAAGTCATAGTTCGTCAAGGAAACATATCAAGAAGCAATATAAATACAGAGAATAGGTCGTCCTATTGTGTAGAGAAGTTTTCTGCATATTTTGAGTCTGTAATTGCTTTATTGTTTAAGTTTTCATAAGCCTCTAAGGTTTTAAAACCCTAAGAACAGTTTGTGTTCTTCGTCTAATCAAACAGATTAGAGGTGATTGTAATTGATGAATTCAGCAATACAAACACTCTTGATTAATTCCTGTGTGTTTATTTATTATTGATTCTGAAAGTTTTTGTCAAAATAATTAAGTGTTATTCCGCAAACTTCTTGATTAAACTTTGATTCAAAGCAAGATTATTGATTTATACTCTGATAAATTCAAATCAGTTAGTCTTGGTAATTCATATTTTTAGATCTTGTCAAGTGGTATCAGAGCCACAGGTCGTTCTTTGTTTTTCAAAGTCGAAAACTTTCTTTCAAATTTTTAATCTTTTACAATGGAATTTGAAAATAGCAGCAGTGGATCTGGGCAAGGACTCAAAGTGCCTATGCTCAAGCCCACTGAGTTTGAGATGTGGAAACTCAGGATTCAACAGCATATTCAATTCATTGATTATGCCATATGGGAAGCTGTTGAATTCCCTCCTGTAGTTGATCCAGAACTTGATGATGAGGGAAAACCAGTCAAAACTCCTCCAAAAACTGAACTTGAAAGGAAGGCTAGAATGAATGAAGTGAAAGCACTCACACTATTACAAATAGCCATTCCTAATGCTTATCAACATCAGTTCAAAAAGTTTTATACTGCTCACTCTCTTTGGAATGCCTTAGAGAAGAGGTTTGCTGGTAATGCCAGTACCAAGAGAAATCAAAAAGACCTCTTGAAACAGCAGTATGAAAACTTTTCTGGTGGCAAGAATGAAAACCTCACTCAAATCTTTGACAGGTTCAACAAACTGATAAGTGAACTGGAAAGTGCAAAGGTCAATCTGGATCAAGATGAAGTCAACAGAAAGTTTCTCAGATCTCTTGGAGAAGAATGGACAGTCTATGCTGCACAATGGAGAACAAAAGACACTCTTGATGAGATAGAATTGGATGATCTGCATAACAGCTTAAGAGTGTTTGAGACTGAGATTGATGCTAAAAAGAAATCCTTTTCTTATAATCACAACACTGCTCTTCTGTCTTCTGAAAAATCTAATAACTGTGATTCTTTTTCAGGTGGTGATGGCAATTCTGCTGAAACTCACTATGAGGCTTTTGTTGCCAATGATGGATTATTTGCTCTAAATGTTGAAGACTTGGAACAAATTCATCCAGATGATCTTGAAGAGATGGATTTAAAGTGGCAACATGCAATGCTGACCATGAGAGCCAAAAGATTTCTGAAAAGAACTGGTAGGGCCAACTTTCAAGCCAAGACAGAAGGGAAACCATCTTTTGATAAATCAAAAGTGGAATGCTATAAATGCCATAAGCTTGGTCACTTTGCCAGAGAATGTAGATCTCAAGGTCAACAGCCATCAAGGACTTCACAACCCGTCCAAGCATCATCATCCACAGCACTTGTCTCTCAAGAAGACAATGTGTTTGACTGGAGTGATCAGACAGAGGAAGAATTTCAAAATCAAGCACTTATGGCAGAAACATCAAATGTCTCCTCCACTGAACTACCATCTGAGGTAAATTCTAAGCTCTGCTCTCAATCATGCAAAAATATGGTTAAAAAGTACAGAGATCATAATGAGAGCATGTGCAAAACTCTAGCTAAGATGGAAGAAAGGAGATATGAATACATGCAAGCCATAGAAGATCTGGAAAAACAGATAAATGATTATAAGGACAATGAGATTCAAATGGGGTATGATAGAACCTATCATGAGTGGGAGAAAAAGGAGCTAAATAAGAAAATAGAATCTCTAAATAAAAAGGTAGAAGAGACTGAACAAAAGGTGTTTGAGGCTAATAAGAAGCTAGAATCTGTTAACATAGATCTAGGAAACTTCAAGTTAGCAAATCAAAAGCTAGAACACCTAATGGAAGTTCAATTCAAAGATAGAGTGAAATCTCAGGTCAATCCCAAAGAAGGAATAGGATATAAAGCTACTCCACCTCCATACAATAACAAGTACATTCATCCAATGAGTGAGGTTGCTGATAGACTTGTCAATGAACCACTAGATGAGTCTATGACTATTGTAGATCCTATCCTTGATAACAGTCCTGAATTAAAGAAGATAAGAGTCAAAATAGAGACTGTGACACAAAGAGTGCACCCATAGAAGTCCAAGCTCCCAGTAAGAAAGGAAAAGAGAAGATGAGTGTATGCAATGCTACTCCACAAGTTTCTGTACATTCTAACTGTAACACTGCATCTTCATCAAAAGGAACTAAAAGAGGTAAAACTGTTTCTATCTGCACATGCCAAAAGCATGGTGTTCAAAAGTTTCCTAAACAACAGCAGGTAAGAGGAAACCAGAGAAACAAGAACCAGAAATTGACAGAAAAGTCTGGTGTTCCAATTCAAACTGTCAAAAGATGCTTTCACTGTGGAAGGAAGAATCACTTAGCCAAGGATTGTTTTTACAAACCAGCTGTTGCAAAACAGACTGTGCATCACACAAAATCAAATCCTAATCAGGCAAAGCACTCAAAAGTGAAACCTTCCACAGCAGCTCCAAAGAAAACATTTGATCACAGATTCTCAAAAGTAAATAAAAAACCGTCCACACATCAAAAACAAGTTTTGGCAAAGCCTAAATCAAGTTTTAAACAAATGTGGTGTGTCAAGGACAAATCTGTTGCTCAAACTGCTAATGCAAAAGATCAGACTGCTAAGTCAAAATCTGATGCTGTTAGTGCAAAAACTGAAACTGTTAGCACTACAAACACAGCTCAAGCTGCTGGGCATCAATCTGGAGCTGCTAGTGAATTATCTGAGACTGTCAGAAGAAAAGATGATCAAAATAGTTGGATACCTCATATTATCACTAAATACTCTCCAAAGACTCCATCAGTAGATCTCACCAAATATAAGAAGTCAAAAACAGTTTTTAGTTATGTCAATGTACAAGGCCAACCCAAAACCAATTTGGTTTGGGTTTACTCCACTACTAACTAAGCTGTTATTTGTGCAGGGCAACCACAGGTCTCCTCATAGAACAAGATGGCATCTGGACAGTGGATGCTCTAGGCACATGACAGGCAATTCTGAATGCTTGTCAAATTTCAAAGGTTTTGATGGAGGTTTTGTTGAATTTGGAGGCAACTCAAAAGGAGGTAAGGTTACAGGTAAAGGTACTGTTAATGCAGGCAACATGACATTCCATGATGTTCTGTATGTTGAACAGCTTAAGTACAATTTATTGAGTGTCTCTCAAATCTGTGACAAACAAAACATTGTTCTATTCACAGATTCTGAGTGCATTATTCTTTCAAAGGATTTCAAAGTTCCTGAAAAACTTGTTTTACTAAGAACACCAAGAAAGGACAATGTTTATGGCCTGGACACAGATCTCTTGACTAAATCAAATACTTTAAGCTGTTTAATATCCAAAGCATCATCAAATGAGTCTGCTCTTTGGCATAGAAGGATGTGTCACATGAACTTCAAGTCCATGAATGCTTTAGTTAAAAAGAATCTGGTAAGAGGATTACCACAAAAGGAGTTCATTTGTGATGATCATTGTGTAGCATGTCTTAAAGGTAAGCAACACAAAACTTCTCATAAGGCCAAAGAAGTAAATTCAATCTCATCTGTTCTTCAGTTGTTACATATGGATCTACTTGGTCCAACATCTATTTTGAGTTTGAATAAAAGGGCATACTGTTTAGTCATTGTTGATGATTTCACCAGATTTACTTGGGTTTACTTTCTTAGGTCCAAAGATGAAACTGCTGAGCTAGTTAAGTCTTTTATCCTTAAGATAGAAAACCAATCCAATTCCAAAGTTAAGGTGATAAGATCAGACAATGGAACTGAATTTAAAAATCAAATTCTAAACAGTTTCTGTGAGTCCAAAGGCATTGCTAGACAATATAGTGCACCAAGAACACCATAGCAAAATGGTGTAGCTGAAAGAAAGAATAGAACATTAATTGAGGCTGCTAGAACAATGCTAGCTGATTCAAATCTGCCAATGACTTTCTGGGCAGAAGCTGTTAATACAGCCTGTTATGTTCTAAATAGGGTTCAAGTTGTCCAATCTCAAGGAAAAACTCCCTATGAGTTATTCCATAACAGAAGTCCCCTAATAGCTTTCTTCAAGCCTTTTGGATGCCCATGTACTATTCTTCACACTAAGACTCACTTAGGGAAGTTTGAGAGTAAGGCTGAAGAAGGATTCTTTGTAGGATACTCAACTCAAAGCAAAGCCTATAGAGTATACAACAGTATGTCTAAAACAATTGAAGAAAGTGCCAATGTTGAATTTAATGAAAATACTGCTAATATCAAAGGCACTGGTCCTGATTGGTTGTTTGATTTAGATTCACTAACAAATTCTCTGAGCTTTGTTGAGTATACTGCAGAAGCTGATGCATACAGGGTTGAAGCTGCTAACACAAACGCTCATGCTGCCAATAAAATTTCTCATGCTGTTGGCACAAAGTTTCAGACTGCTGCAGATTCAACAAGTTGGGATGATTTCACCACTCTACCACTTCTGTCATGTGATCCTCCAGGGGTCCTGAATGCTCCACTTAATGCAAATCCAGACACTGAAGTGCCATTCCCAAGTCCTGACAGCACAGCTCCAACACAAAAGGAAACAGTTCTAGTTTCTAGGCTAGCAGTCCCAACAGCTTCTCAAGCTGTTAGCCTAGAAACTCAAGCTCTTCCCGAAACTGAACCATTCACCGGTTCTGATGGAGATGATACAAACCTTGGAACTTCTTTTCAAACAGAGAGAGAGCCCACACTAAGAGTTCACAAGTATCACCCTCTCAATCAAATACTGGGTGATCCAAGCACTCCTGTTCAAACAAGGAAAATGGTTCACCATGAGACTGCTGCTGCTGAACAATCAGTACCTGAATTCAGTCTAGCTGCTTTTGAACATGCCTGTTTCATGTCTCAACTAGAACCCAAAAAGGCATCAGAAGCATTAAAAGATTCATCATGGATTGAAGCCATGCAAGAAGAGCTTTTACAGTTCAAAATTCAGAATGTATGGACTCTGGTGGATCTTCCTAAAGGTAAGAGAGCAATAGGTACAAGATGGGTGTTCAGAAACAAGAAGGATGAGAGAGGGATAGTCATCAAGAACAAAGCAAGACTAGTAGCACAAGGGTACACTCAAGAAGAAGGAATAGATTATGATGATGTCTTTGCTCCAGTAGCAAGAATTGAAGCCATCAGACTGTTTCTAGCATATGCAAGTTTCAAAGGATTTAAAGTGTATCAAATGGATGTTAAGTCTGCTTTCCTGTATGGGACAATTGAAGAGGAAGTGTATGTGTGTCAACCTCCTGGTTTTGAAGACTACAAGTATCCAGACAGGGTGTACAAGCTAGACAAAGCTCTCTATGGTCTTCACCAAGCCCCCAGAGCATGGTATGACACACTGTCATCATATCTTCTACAGAATGGATTCAAGAGAGGCACTCTGGACAAAACACTTTTCACTAAATCCATCAAAGCTGAGATTCTTCTTGTCCAAATCTATGTTGATGACATCATCTTTGGCTCAACAAATGATAGTTTGTGCAAAGAATTTGAGGCCCTAATGCACAAAAAGTTTCAAATGAGTTCAATGGGGGAACTCACATTCTTTCTAGGGCTGCAGGTTAAACAGAAGCCTACTGGTCTATTCTTAAGTCAATCAAAGTATGTCAAAGACATACTGGAAAAGTTTGGCTATCAAGACACAAAGGTTGCAAGCACTCCAATGGATCCTCATAAACAGCTCCATACAGACAAAGATGGCATAGATGTGGACATTCATCTATACAGATCCCTTATAGGATCTCTCATGTATCTAACATCTTCAAGACCTGATATTATGTTTGCTGTCTGTGTGTGTGCTAGATTTCAATGCTCTCCAAAGGATTCTCACTTGGTTGCTGTTAAAAGAATCTTTAGATATCTTAAAGGCCAACCACATTTAGGCCTATGGTATCCTAAAGACTCTCCTTTTGAACTAACTGCTTATTCTGACAGTGACTATGGTGGTTGCAACATTGACAGGAAATCCACAACTGGTGGTTGTCAATACTTAGGAGCAAGACTGGTCTCTTGGCAATGCAAAAAGCAAACAACTGTCTCCACATCATCCACTGAAGCAGAATACGTAGCAGCTGCAAGCTGCTGCTCCCAGGTAATGTGGATTCAAAATTAGCTAAGAGACTATGGTATGAATTTCTTATCCATTCCTATTTATATTGACAATTCAAGTGCAATTAGCATTGTGCAAAACCCAGTGAAATTCCCAAAAACCAAGCATATAGAAATCAGGTTTCACTTCATCAGAGATTGTAATGAAAAGAAGTTAATCCAAGTTACCAAAATACATACAGATGATCAGCTAGCTGATCTATTTACAAAACCTTTTGATATAGGAAGGTTCACTTTCCTAGTATCAAACATTGGTATGGTAAACATGGATTAATTGGTTTTCATTATTATCTACTCAGTGTGCTAATTTAAGGGGGAGACACTGTTCCATTGAAAAGTTGCACAATTTTACACTAACAGCATGAGTATTTTCTCATGCTGCTAGTTCATTTTCTCGGACTGCTAGTTATTTTCACTTGATCTGTCAAAGTGTGCCGGGTATTTGGGTAATTTTCAAAATGTGTGCACGGGACCCAACTTTTCGAAACCTTTAGAGGTCCCGGTTTCGTTCAGTTGTAACTACCAGTTACATATTCTTCTTCCACGGCCTTCTGCTTTCTCTCTGAACGAATGACACATTCTTCTTTCAAACCCTAAAACCATCGTTTGTTCATCCATGGAGTTCGTAAAAGAACACAACTGCCTCCCATACACTCTGAAACATGCTGAACTCCAACCGTTCCATACAATGATGGATTTCCTCAGGCACTCCCATATTCATCATGCACTATCCATAAACCCTACTATATACATCTCCCATATAGAACAGTTTTGGAACCATGCATCTATTCAAACCATCAATGGAGTGCCTACCCTTCTTTCCAAGATTGATGGAACTGATATCCATATCACTGAGGAATCCATCCGCCATCACTTGCATCTTCAAGATGCCTCAGGTATGACCGACCTATCCCTTCAAGCTTTACATTTTGGTCTTCAAAATATTGGTTATAGGGGCCCTGCTGATTCTTTTACTTTTCTTAAGGCACATTTTTCTCCTAAATGGAAATACCTTGTGCACATTATTCAGCAATGTTTAAGCCCCAAAAGAACTGGTTGGTCTGAGTTTTCTTCAAATATTGCCACTGCCTTAGTGTGCTTTTCTACTGGCCAACAGTTCAATTTTTCTAACATGATTTTTCAGGGGATGTTAAGGCATCATTCCCTAAAGAATGGGAAATTTTTGATGTATCCTAGGTTTTTGGCAGAAATTATTGCACACACCTGCACATCTTCACATTTACATAAACAGATACACGTTTCCCATAGGCACTCACTGTTTTCAATCAAAAGGCTATTAAAGACAAGTGCCAATTTTGTAAGTATAGATGTTCCATTGCCTTCTGCAATGATGAACATCATTACACGAAACAGAGGAGAGGGTCTTGAGCAGGCTCAGCCTAACATTACTGCTACAACCCCAAGACCCCAACCCACTCCTCATGATACAAATATTCCCTCTGATCCTTTTGAACAGCTAACACGCCCACTCAGAAACATATACAAAAGAAAAGGGGACCAGGAGCTCCTTCCTCCTCCTCCCATCAGCAAGAGCCATATATCCCTGTGCAGGAGGATACTCCTGCACATCATATCCAAAGGGAACCACTTGAGGAAACTCCCATCCTCACTCAGGAGGTGAAAGATTATTGATTCAAAGCAAGATTATTGATTTATACTCTGATAAATTCAAATCAGTTAGTCTTGGTAATTCATATTTTTAGATCCTGTCAGCCAGTAACATTTGAAAGGCCACCATCCCCCATTACCTCACTTCATGATGCAGCTACAGCCACTGCTGAAGGTCCTATTGATCTTTCCAAGCTAGGTCACTTAACTTACGCTCAAGCAATAGAATTTCTTTCTAATGTATCCCTTCCATCACCCACTAACCCCCATACTCCACAATCTTTACCATCACACTCAACCCCATCAACGCAATCTAAACAGTCAACCCGTACACCTCCATCCCCCAAAGAACTCTCTTTATGTGCTGTCCAATAAAGTTGGTTCTTTGGAATCTTCTATGACCCTTCCTTCTATCATTGCAGACTCTGTGTCTGCATAACTTAATGGTTTTCGTGATTCATTCAAGTCTTCCTTTCCAACCCCTGCTCCCTAACCTGATTATTCCTATCAGCTTCTTGCACTCACTACACAGCTACAACAACTCTCCTCTTTTCTATCCTCCATTCTTACTCACCATCAATACTCCGTGTCCAGCCTGGCAGCTGTTTCCCAATTGCTGTCAGGTTTTGCTGAGACCTGCTCTACCACCTTGCCATCCATACTGGCCTCTCTAAATACGTTAGTGATATCCTTGTCAAACTCTATGGCAGCAAACTTTGAGGATATGCATGAGTCACTTGAACCAACTCTTGCATAACTTCAAAGTTTGGTGTTCACAGAAACTGACAGGGCTGCTATTTCCCAACTCTTATATTTTGCCACTTCTCATTCTTCTTCTCTTCAAACTTGTGTTACCAGCTGGTAGAAGTTAAGGACACCCTGACTTTCTTAGTGCATAGCCTGGTTGGTTCAAGATCTGTAACCAAACCTGCTGCTGTCCAGCCTTTTGGATTCGTTCCTTCAAGCAGAACTGATGTTGAAGGCTGTGTGCCATCTCCTTGAAAGGGGGAAAAGTCTAAATTTGCCTCGAAGTCAAAGTCTAAGGGGGAGAAATCTTCATCTCCCTCTAAGGAGAAATCAACATCAGTAACCCAAGTAGCAGGACAATTACAAACTGGTGATGTTGCAGGTACTTTAACTGTCTCTGCAACCGCTGCTAAGTCTACTCAGGTTGGATCTCCAAACCCTGCACCATCTAAGGGGGAGGAATCCATTCCTGAGGACAGGCCAAGCAGAAGGAGACACTTGATTTTGGAACCAACTTAAGAAGAAGAAGAGGAGGAAACTGAAGCTGTTCTGACTAGAGCTGCAAAGGGGAAAGAGAAAGCCTCTGTGGACACTGACTCTCTCAAGGCTGCTCAACTAATGTCTGACAAATCTCTGGCCAAAGATATGTGCATTCCACTAGAAACTTATTATAAGTGGAAACAAGAGCAGCTTGAGATCCTTGAAAGAGAGAAGAAGGAAGAAGCTTCTGCTAAGGTTGCTAAAGTCCTTCCATACAAGGAGGCAAGAAAGATCAAAATGCCCTCCTTAGATGTTCAAAGGAAATTGGTAAAAGCTGCTAATGAGTCAGTAACATTTAAGGAAGCTGAGAAGGAACATAATGCACAGGTCTTGGTGACCAAAACAAAGCTTGTGTCCTCATCAGCTAAAGCCCAAGTCCACTTTGAAAATATGGCAAGGAAGAAGTTCTTCGACATTGCTAACAGGAGACTTGCCAAAGAAACTATTATTAAAGCTGTCCCAATATCAAGAAAAGGCAAACAGTGGAAACTTCAAATCACCAGGCTAGGTGGTGAGGGTCCTGAATTAAAAGCTTGTGAATCTGATGACATTGCCTGCATGGGGTATAGGGAATGGGTTGAGTTGGTTGTTGCCCTGAGCAGATCAAAATCTAAAACTACTTAAACTATCAGGCGTACGTCAAAAAGATGATGGAAAAAGTTAAAGACCTAGGCTTGATTCCTGAAGAACAAATCAAGGATACCTCACTGGTAGAACCCAAGATTAAGCCCAGGAGGCTGAGAAAGGATACCGATCTTGAAGAGCTCATTATCATGATTAAACAAGGGATTCACGCTTTTGAAGTCAAAGCGGTAGATCACAGTCTGCCAAAAGGAGTTGAGCCTGAAGAAGGAAAATTCATAGAAGGGCCTGACTTAGGGGTGTTCTTTGTGGACCCCTTATCAAAGAAAAGGTGTTTCCAGAGGGCATCTGATCTTTACAAGGCTGGTCTCATGCAGGTCATAGCCTTCAGACTCTCAAATGCTTTTGAACTGCATTCAAGATGGAGAGCCATAATATGGGAACAGCTAAAGGCTTCTATGAAATGGGAGAACTTCAAAATCCAGACTTCATGTTCCTGAGCCATGAGATCGAAGAAAATGATGAGACTATTGAACACTATCAACAGTTAGATGAGCAAAGACAAGAGCCTCAAGGTCCATCTACTACTAAGTAGATGAAGAATGAAAGATATCTATAAGTTGGACAGGCTTACCGTTACTTGCTCCCAACATCAACAGTCTAAACATGTTGAAATTTTTCATTGTACATTAGTTGTACCTATTTACATTAGTTGTAATCCTTTCCAATACCTTAGTTGTACTTTTGTAAAAACATATGTTGTTTAAATCAATATCAGGATGTATAAACTGATCTTTTAGTTTACATAAATGTTGTACTTCCATTTTAGCAAATGTAATGTAAACATATATAGTGATCATTTATTGAATCAACTTAGACAGATTATTGCCAATAGGGGGAGATTGTTAGGCCCAAAAAGGCCTCAATCAAACTTGTTCTATATCATAGGGGGAGATTATAAATCAAACTTGTTTGATACACATAAAGGGAATATTTTAAGGCCCGTTAATGCCTTATTGAATCCTGATAAGTGATAAGCAATATTAGTCAAAAGCTGCTCACCCTGTTACATTAGTTGTAACTTAGGTAGATTGCCCAACATGTCCTAATCTGTTAAACAGGCTGGACATAAACTGTCTACGCTGCTCATGCCTGTTGAGTAGCTTGGACCAAAACTAAGTGTTCTGTTCTTTGTGAACAGAACTCGTTCTTTGTGAACAGGTTATACACTTGAACATAAAGCAACAACAAGAGGTTGTCAGTTCTTAGGAGGGAGACTGGTGTCCTGGCAATGTAAGAAATAGACTTCGGTAGCCGTATCCACATGCGAAGCTGAATATGTAGCTGCGGGTAGCTGTTGTTCACAGGTTCTATGGATCCAACAACAATTACGGGATTACAGTTTGACTGATACCCATACTCCTATTAGGATAGACACCCAAGCCACAATAGCCATAACTAATAATCCGGTAAAATACAGTAAGACTAAGCACATTGATATACGTCATCATTTTATTCGTGATTGTGCAGAGAAACACTTGATTAAGTTGGTAAAGGTTCCTACAGAAGACAACTATGCGGATTTGTTCATAAAAGCATTTGATAGATCACACTTTGAGTTGTTAGTCCAACTAAATGGGATGCAAAATCCCGAGTAACCTGACCTCGTTAGATAGTTTTTCTTTTAATTTTTAGATTTTAATTTGTCTTTCTAGTTAATTTACTTAAAAATTACTTTAAAAAAACACAGAAAAAAACCCAGGAGAGCTGCCATAGAGTTCAAGGTTCAACATGACGAGGTTTAGCGAAAACTAACAAACTCTAAGTGTTAAACTTTCACACATAATGCATCATAAACTCCAGTGATGTACATATCCATCTTCTGATGTGTTGGTAGGCAAAAAACATGAAGACTTTCCTAAAAGTCAATAAAACAATCTAGAAATGGTCGTATGTGTTACTAACTTTGACGTATGATCAATAAGTCTTAATTTCTGTGTTATAGGCTATAAAACTTAATTATGAATGAGGTATGTAAATCAGTCTGGGAGATGTATCGCTTCATCAAAATACATCTTAAACAAAGGGAAATCATGAGTCGAAAAAAAGTCAATACATGTCATTTTGTTGTACGTCAGTATAGACCTGTCACCGCTTTATTGACTTAATATAGCAAGATATGTCGCTTTGTTGTACGTAAGTGCAGACTTGTCACCGCTATCTTGACTAAATATGAGAAGTATGCTTTACCCTAAGACAAACCTAGACACTGTTGTACGTCAGTACAGACCTGTGTCCGACGTTTGCCTCTTAAAGATGATTTGCAAATACCAAAAAGTCACAATGATTTTATGTATGTCTTGATCACAGAGGTATGTCTAAGCATGAGATACGTAAGGTAATTTGTTGATAAATAAAAAGGCAAAAGGAAAGTTCTAGTGTTGCGTGTTTAAGTGGACAACAATACTGATAATCGACATGGTGTGTATGTTACAACAAACAATAAAGGGATGTTAAAGTTCCAAATTGTGAAAGTTAAACACCAAAATTACGTTGGCACAACTTTCTGATTGTATCTTGTATTACTCTCTCGCAAAAATATTTACTTTGTGTTATTTCGTCTTTAATTTTTATTTCTTGTACTTTAATTTTATATATAATTTTCATTTTATTTAAGTTTATCAGGTAAATTTTAAGTAGGTAGGAACAAGGTCAAATACTTGGATTTATAAAAGTTGAAAAAACAATAGACGTGTGATAATCAGTTGCTCAAAGTGAGGTGTTCCGCGATAAGTTGAAAAAGTTGAAAATTTTTCTATGTTTTTAAAGGTTAAAATTAAGTTTGTGCATTATAAGTTCGTACGAACTAATGGCAACTAAGTCCGTAGACCGAGTGTGGGGCCTACAAATAGTGTGAAAACATTAAATTCTTTCACCAACCTAGAACGAACATATCCCTCACAGACTTAAGGGCGATTACGAACTTAAAAGTGATTACAAACTTAACCCTTTAGGGTCTTGTTTTTTTTTGTTTCTCGAAGATACCCATCGATTCTTCTCGAACATAACACCTTTTGCTCTCGGTTTAGCTTCTAAACGTCAAAGTAAGTTTAGGGAGTTTAATTAGATCTTTAAAGTTTAATTTGGGTTTTGGTGTCCGAATCAAAAGGTGTTAAAAACTCTCGGTTTTCGACTCTTTTAGGATCTAAAGTTTACACTTGAACCTTAATAAACCCAAATCGAACCTATTAGGACTAGTTTCATGTGTTGATTAAGTGTAAAAAGGGTTACATTTTGGAGTATCAAATTCAAAACACCGAGCACAAACTTGCTTCTTAAGAACAAGTTCGTCCGAACTTATTTCAAATTTCAAATTTAAGTTCGTTTGGATCTAAGTTCGTATGAACTTCCTTAAGTTCGTGCGAACTTATTTGTTTTCGAAATTTAAAATTTTCAAATTTAAATCTTGTTGTGTGTGCACGAATGGCAGAGCGAGCGTTTGTAAACAAACATAACATGGTGGTCAGCATAAGTATGCAGGCCCCAGAAGCAGGTGCATACAGGGACATGGACCGGTAAACAAACAACGAGGCTACGAACGTCTGCAACCGCCGCATCATCAGAATTAAGTCTTTAGATGGCCGAGTGTCGGAAATCAAAGGCAACAAACGAAAATGTGCCCATTGCTTTATATCTGTTGAGAAAGCGCATAAATATTTGTCTAAGGGTCACGAATCCTATCTGTGTTTTGTCTCATCTGAATCTGTCTCCGAAGCTAACAAGAATTCCATTGGATTGGCTGGTTACTACCTGCGATTCATTACAGACTTCTCAAAGATTGTTGTTCCACTCACAATGTTAACACGAAAGAACACACCTTTCGTATGGGCGGATAAACATCACAGGCATTTGAAACTCTAAAGCAAAACCTTATTCAAGTGCCGATCCTAGCCTTACTAGAGGGCAATGATGACTTCGTCATTTATAGCGATGCATCTGGTATAGGTTTAGGTTGTGTCCTCATGCAAAGGGGAAAAGTCATTGCCTATGCTTCAAGGCAATTGAAAGATTACGAGAAAAGTGCACCAACTCATGATCTTGAGTAAGCTGCCATTACCTTTGCATTGAAAATCTGACGTCAATATCTCTATGGGACTCGGTGTTAGCTTTACACCGATCATAAAAGCCTTAAACATCTCTTTACTCAAAAGGATCTGAACATGAAACATCGACGGTCCTTGGAGCTTGTCAAGGAATATGATTACGAGATCCTATGTCATCCGTGCAAAGCCAACGTGGTCGCAGATGCTTTGAGTAGAAAGTGTATCCTGAAAAGTGTTGCTATGCCCTGACTCTCGTTGTGTTCTCTTTTGATATCATTCAAGATATCAAATTTGCTCAAGCTGAAGCACTAAAGGAAGAGAATCTCGGTTTAGAAAATCTTAAGGGGCAACTTCAATTTCTGTCTATGAATCATTTGGGACTCCAATATCTCAAGGGAAACCGAATCTAGATTCCTAAATATGGTTCTATCTGCAACACTCTTCTATCTCAAGCGCACAAGACCATGTTATCTATTCATCCTGGCAGCTCAAAGATGTCTTCGATCTAAAAGCTGATTATTGGTGGCCAGGAATGAAGGAAAGACATCGTTTAACACGTTGAAAGCTGTAGAGTCTGTCAGATGGTTAAGGCAGAACACCAGAAACCCTTTGGGGATATTCAACCACTACCAGTTACTGAGTGGAAGTGAGAGAATATAACCATGGACTTCATCACGAAATTGCCTAAAACCAAGAGACAGCACTACTCCATCTCGGTAGTCGTGGATCGCTTAACGAAGTCAGCTCATTTCATACCAATGAAAGAGACATATACTCTTGATAAATTGGCACAGATGTACATCACTGAAGTTATTTCTCGTCATGGTGTGCCAAAATCCATCGTCTCTGATCGTGATAGTCGTTTCACTTCAAGATTCTGGAAAGCGCTGCAAGAGGGGACGGGTACTCGAATTTGCATGAGTACAACTTATCATCCAAATGCAGATGGCCAAAGTGATAACACTATCTTAACCCTTGAAGATATGCTCCATGCCTGCGTTCTTGATCTAGGTTGTTGGGAAATAGTTTAAGTACATTCAAGCTGTTAGTTTAGACTTCTCAGACTGTTAGTAGATTTTACATGTAAATACAAAGTCCATGCTGCTAGTTGAAGAAACTCGAGCTGCCAGTGTAAAAGTTCAAGCTGCCAGAGCAAAACAACTCAAGCTGCTCAGTTCATGCTGTCAAGAGATTCAAGCTGCTCAACAGTTTCAGAAACAGAAAGTGCTGATTTTCAGGAAACGATATCTACATGAAGATTCCAGCAAATCTACTATCAGAGAAGTCATAGTTCGTCAAGGAAACATATCAAGAAGCAATATAAATACAAAGAATAGGTCGTTCTATTGCGTAGGAGTTTCTGCATATTTTGAGTCTGTAATTGCTTTGTTGATTAAGTTTTCTTAAGCCTCTAAGGTTGTAAAACCCTAAGAACAGTCTGTGTTCTTCGTCTAATCAAGCAGATTAGAGGTGATTGTAATTGATGAATTCAGCAATAAAAGCAGTCTTGATTAATTCCTGTGTGTTTATTTATTATTGATTCTGAAAGTTTTTGTTAAAATAATTAAGTGTTATTCCGCAAACTTCTTGATTAAACTTTGATTCAAAGCAAGATTATTGATTTATACTCTGATAAGTTCAAATCAGTTAGTCTTGGTAATTCATATTTTAGACCCTGTCAAGTGGTATCAGAGCCAGGTTTGTCAAACCAGGTTATTCAAATCAGGTTTTTCAAACCAGGTTACTCTTTGATTTTTCAAAGTCAAAAACTTTTTTTATCTTTTTACAATGGAATTTGAAAATAGCAGCAGTGGATCTGGGCAAGGACTCAAAGTGCCTATGCTCAAGCCCACTGAGTTTGAGATGTGGAAACTCAGGATTCAACAGCATATTCAATTCATTGATTATGACATATGGGAAGCTGTTGAATTCCCTCCTGTAGTTGATCCAGAACTTGATGATGAGGGAAAACCAGTCAAAACTCCTCCATAAACTGAACTTGAAAGGAAGGCTAGAATGAATGAAGTGAAAGCACTCACACTATTACAAATAGCCATTCCTAATGCTTATCAACATCAGTTCAAAAATTTTATACTGCTCACTCTCTTTGGAATGCCTTAGAGAAGAGGTTTGCTGGTAATGCCAGTACCAAGAGAAATCAAAAAGACATCTTGAAACAGCAGTATGAAAACTTTTCTGGTGGCAAGAATGAAAACCTCACTCAAATCTTTGACAGGTTCAACAAACTGATAAGTGAACTGGAAAGTGCAAAGGTCAATCTGGATTAAGATGAAGTCAACAGAAAGTTTCTCAGATCTCTTGGGGAAGAATGGACAGTCTATGCTGCACAATGGAGAACAAAAGACACTCTTGATGAGATAGAATTGGATGATCTGTATAACAGTTTAAGAGTGTTTGAGACTGAGATTGATGCTAAAAAGAAATCTTTTTCTTATAATCACAATATTGCTCTTCTATCTTCTGAAAAATCTAATAACTGTGATTCTTTCTCAGGTGGTGATGGCAACTCTGCTGAAACTCACTATGAGGCCTTTGTTGCCAATGATGGATTATTTGCTCTAAATGTTGAAGACTTGGAACAAATTCATCCAGATAATCTTGAAGAGATGGATTTAAAGTGGCAACATGCAATGCTGACCATGAGGGCCAAAAGATTTCTGAAAAGAACTGGTAGGGCCAACTTTCAAGCCAAGACAGAAGGCAAACCATCTTTTGATAAATCAAAAGTGGAATGCTATAAATGCCATAAGCTTGGTCACTTTGCCAGAGAATGTAGATCTCAAGGTCAACAGCCATCAAGGACTTCACAGCCCATCCAAGCGTCATCATCAACAGCACTTGTCTCTCAAGAAGACAATGTGTTTGACTGGAGTGATCAGACAGAGGAAGAATTTCAAAATCAAGCACTTATGGCAGAAACATCAAATGTCTCCTCCACTGAACTACCATCTGAGGTAAATTCTAAGCTCTGCTCTCAATCATGCAAAAATATGGTTAAAAAGTACAGAGATCATAATGAGAGCATGTGCAAAACTCTAGCGAAGATGGAAGAAAGGAGATATGAATACATGCAAGCCATAGAAGATCTGGAAAAACAGATCAATGATTATAAGGACAATGAGATTCAAATGGGTTATGATAGAACCTATCATGAGTGGGAGAAAAAGGAGATAAATAAGAAAATAGAATCTCTAAATAAAAAGGTAGAAGAGACTGAACAAAAGGTGTTTGAGGCTAATCAGAAGCTAGAATCTGTTAACATAGATCTAGGAAACTTCAAGTTAGCAAATCAAAAGCTAGAACACCTAATGGAAGTTCAATTCAAAGATAGAGTGAAATCTCAGGTCAATCCCAAAGAAGGAATAGGATATAAAGCTACTCCACCTCCATACAATAACAAGTACATTCATCCAATGAGTGAGGTTGCTGATAGACTTGTCAATGAACCACTAGATGAGTCTATGACTATTGTAGATCCTATCCTTGATAACAGTCCTGAATTAAAAGAAGATAAGAGTCAAAATAGAGACTGTGACACAAAGAGTGCACCCATAGAAGTCCAAGCTCCCAGTAAGAAAGGAAAAGAGAAGATGAGTGTATGCAATGCTACTCCACAAGTTTCTGTACATTCTAACTGTAACACTGCATCTTCATCAAAAGGAACTAAAAGAGGTAAAACTGTTTCTATCTGCACATGCCAAAAGCATGGTGTTCAAAAGTTTCCTAAACAATAGCAGTTAAGAGGAAACCAGAGAAACAAGAACCAGAAATTGACAGAAAAGTCTGGTGTTCCAATTCAAACTGTCAAAAGATGCTTTCACTGTGGAAGGAAGAATCACTTAGCCAAGGATTGTTTTTACAAACCAGCTGTTGCAAAACAGACTGTGCATCACACAAAATCAAATCCTAATCAGGCAAAGCACTCAAAAGTGAAACCTTCCACAGCAGCTCCAAAGAAAACAGTTGATCACAGATTCTCAAAAGTTAATAAAAAACAGTCCACACATCAAAAACAAGTTTTGGCAAATCCTAAATCAAGTTTTAAACAAATGTGGTGTGTCAAGGACAAATCTGTTGCTCAAACTGCTAATGCAAAATATCAGACTGCTAAGTCAAATACTTTAAGCTGTTTAATATCCAAAGCATCATCAAATGAGTCTGCTCTTTGGCATAGAAGGATGTGTCACATGAACTTCAAGTCCATGAATGCTTTAGTTAAAAAGAGTCTGGTAAGAGGATTACCACAAAAGGAGTTCATTTGTGATGATCATTGTGTAGCATGTCTTAAAGGTAAGCAACACAAAACTTCTCATAAGACCAAAGAAGTAATTCAATTCAATCTGTTCTTCAAGTGGCTAACAATATGCGATCTTTTGGTCCAACATCGTTTTGAGTTTGAAATAAAAGGGCATACTGGTTAGTCATGGTTGATGATTTTCACCGATTTACTTGGGTGACGTTCTAGGTCCAAAATGAAGACTGCTGAGCTAGTTAAGTCTTTTGGCCGTAGATAGAAAACCAATCCAATTCCAAAGTTAAGGTGATAGATCAGACAAGGGAACGAATTTAAAAATCACATTCTAAATAAACGTTGTTGTGAGTCTCCAAGGCATTGCTTAGACAAATATAGTGCACGCAAGAAAACCACGCAAAATGGTGTACCTAAAAGAAAGAACGAACATTATTGAGGCTGCTAGAACATGCGAGCTGATTCAAATCTGCCATGACTTTCTTCTGGGCAGAAGCTGTTAATACGCCTGTTAGGTTCTAAATAGGGTTCAAGTATTTCAATTACAAGGGAAACTCCCTATGAAGTTAATTCCATAACAGAGGCCCCTAAGAAGCTTCTTCAAGCCCTTTAGATGCCCAGGTACTATCCTTCACAACTGATTCACTTAGGGAAGTTTTGAAAGTAAGGCAGAAGAAGATGCTTTGTAGGATATCTCACTCAAAGAAAGGGCCTATAGGTATACAACGTGTGTCTAAAACAATGGAAGAAAGGGCCAATGTTGAGTTTAATGAAAATACTACTGGCTAAGATCAAAAGGCCTCGCCCTGAATTGGTTGTTTTTTGATTTAGATTCAACTAACAAATTCTCTGAGCTTTGTTGAGTATACTGCAGAAGCTGATCATACAGGGTTGAAAGCTGCGAAACACGAATTCTAGCTGCCAATAACAATGTCTCATGCGGTTGGCACAAAGTGTCAGACTGTGCAGATTCACAAGTTGGGGAATGATTTCACCACTCTACCACTTCTGTCTGTGGATCCTCCCAGGGGTCCTGAATGCTCACTTAATGCAAATGAAGACACTGAGAGGGCATTCCCAGTCCTGACACGGACAGCTCCAAAACAAAAGGAAATAGTTCCACATTTCGAGGCTAGCAGCCCAACAGCTTCTCAGCTGTTAGCCTAG
Source organism: Centrapalus pauciflorus (assembly GCA_020465985.1). NCBI lineage: Eukaryota > Viridiplantae > Streptophyta > Magnoliopsida > Asterales > Asteraceae > Centrapalus > Centrapalus pauciflorus. The sequence continues at coordinate 366,181 of JAANYP010000758.1, read as the reverse complement.
AAACTCAAGCTGTTTCCAAAACCGAACCATTCACTGGTTCTGATGGAAAAATTTGATACAAACCGTGGAACGTCTTTTCAACAAGAGAGAGCCAACATAAGGTTTTCACAAGTATCACCCTCTCATCAAAATACTGGGTGAATCCAAGTAAGCTGTTCAAACAAGGAAAATGGTTCAC
>JAANYP010000758.1:166309-365108 GCA_020465985.1 Centrapalus pauciflorus | reverse complement strand
GCTCTCTTTCCCTTTAGGAATGATCACCATGTTCCATACATTCTGAACTCTGAACTGTAGCAAGTCTTTTCTGCATTTGCTCAATCCCATTGGTACAAGATGGGTATATAGTCATCAAGAATAAAGCAAGGCTAGTAGCACAAGGGTACACTCAAGAAGAAGGCATAGATTATGATGATGTATTTGCTCCAGTGGCAAGAATTGAAGCCATCAGACTATTCTTGGCCTATGCAAGCTTCAAAGGTTTTAAAGTGTATCAAATGGATGTGACGTCTGCTTTTCTATATGGAAAAATTGAAGAAGAGGTCTATGTATGTCAACCTCCTGGTTTTGAGGACTTCAAGTATCCAGACAGGGTCTACAAATTAGACAAGGCTCTCTATGGTCTCCATCAAGCCCCAAGAGCATGGTATGACACTCTGTCATCATACCTTCTACAAAATGGGTTCAAGAGAGGAACTCTGGACAAAACCCTTTTCACTATGTCCATCAAAGCTGAGATTCTGCTTGTCCAAATCTATGTTGATGACATCATCTTTGGCTCAACAAATGATTGTTTGTGCAAAGAGTTTCAAGCTTTAATGCCCAAAAAGTTCTAAATGAGTTCAATGGGAGAACTCACTTTCTTTCTAGGATTGCAGGTCAAGCAGAAACCCACTGGTCTCTTCATAAGTCAATCAAAGTATGTTAAAGACATACTGGAAAAGTTTGGGTATCAAGACACCAAAGTTGCAAGCACTCCAATGGATCCTCACAAGCAGCTCCATACATACAAAGATGGCATAGATGTGGACATTCATTTATACAGATCTCTAATAGGATCACTTATGTATCTAACATCTTCTAGACCTGATATTATGTTTGATGTCTGTGTGTGTGCTAGGTTTCAATGCTCTCCAAAGGATTCTCATTTGGGAGCTGTTAAGAGAATATTTAGATACCTAAAAGGCCAACCTCATTTAGGCCTCTGGTATCCTAAAGACTCCCCTCTTACCTTAACAGCCTACTCTGACAGTGACTATGGTGGATGCAACATTGACAGAAAATCCACAACTGGTGGATGTCAATACTTAGGAGCAAGACTGGTCTCCTGGCAATGCAAAAAACAGACAACTGTCTCCACATCATCCACTGAAGCACAATATGTAGCAGCTGCTAGCTGCTGCTCACAGGTAATGTGGATTCAAAATCAATTGAGAGACTATGGTATGAACTTCTTATCCACTCCTATTTATACTGACAATTCAAGTGCAATCAGCATTGTGCAAAACACAGTGAAATTCCCAAAAACCAAGCATATAGAAATCAGATTTCATTTTATAAGGGATTGTAATGAGAAGAAGTTAATACAAGTTACCAAAATACATACTGATGATCAGTTAGCTGATCTATGTACAAAACCTTTTGATGTAGGAAGGTTCACTTTCCTAGTATCAAAAATTGGTATGGTAAACATGGATTAACTTGTCTTCATTATTATCAACTTTATATGCTTATTTAAGGGGGAGTCACTGTTTCATTAAAAGATGCCTAAGTTTTAACTAACAGCTTGAGTATTTTCTCAAGCTGCTAGTTCATTTTCTCAGACTGTTAGTTATTCACTTGATCTGTCAAAGTGTGCAGGGTATTTCGGTAATTTCAAATGTGTGTGCGCGGGACCCAACCTTTTTCAAAACCTTTAAAGGTCCCAGTTTCGTTCAGTTGTAACTACCAGTTACACAATTTCCTTCCACGGCCTTTCTTTTCTCTCTGAACGATTCACACACTCTTCTTTGCAACCCTAAAACCTCCGTTCAATCTTCAATGGAGTTTGTCAAAGAACACAATTGCCTACCATACTCTCTAAAACACTCTGAACTACAGCCGTTCCATGACATGATGGATTTTCTAAGGCACTCCATATTCATCATGCCCTCAATATCAATCCTACAATATACATATCCCATATTGAGCAGTTCTGGAACAGTGCCTCTGTCCAGACCATCAATGGAGTTCCTTCTATACTTTCCAAAATTGATGGCACTCCCATCACCATCACTGAGGAATCCATTCGACACCATTTGCATATTCAAGATGCCACAGGTATAACAGACCTAACCCTTGATGCTTTACATACTTGTCTTTACAATATTGGATATAGGGGTCCTGCTGATTCATTTACTTTCTTGAAAGCACATTTTTCACCTAAGTGGAAATATCTTGTGCATATCATTCAGCAGTGTATGAGCCCCAAAAGAACCGGTTGGTCAGAATTTTCTTCCAACATTGCCACTGCCTTAGTGTGCTTTTCAACGGGCCAACGGTTCAATTTCTCAAATATGATTTTTCAGGGGATGTTAAGGCATCATTCCCTAAAGAATGGGAAGTTTTTAATGTATCCTAGATTTTTGGCAGAAATAATTGCACACACTTGCACCACTTCTCATTTACATAAGAGGATACATGTTTCCCACAGGCACTCACTATCTTCCATCAAAAGACTTTTAAAACAAAGTGCCAATTTTTTGAGTGTAGATGTTCCATTGCCTTCTGCAATGATGAACATCATTTCAAGAAACAGAGGAGAGGGTCCTGAGCAGGCTCAGCCTATCATTACTGCTACACCCCCAAGATCCCAACCCCCTCCTCACGATACACAATTTCCTTCTGCTCCTTTTCATCAGCCAAGATCCATACTAAAATTTCTATATAAAAGGAAAAGAGGACCAGGAGCTCCTTCCTCCTCAGCCCTCAGACAAGAGCCATGTAACCCTGTGCAGGAGGACACTTCTGCACAGAATATCCAAAGGGAACACATTGAGGACACTCCCATCCTCACTCAGGAGGTGAACATCTCACCAGAGACTGTTCATATGGGTTCTGTGGCTGGCACTACTGCTGTCTCTGCACAAGAGGCACAGGACAGTGCCAACATCATTAAGACCACACCATGGCAACAGCAAGTGTGCAAACACAAGCTGGAAGTCCCCAGAACCAAGAACAGAGGGGCCCAGATGTTTCTACTTCTGGTATTCATGCCAGTGATAGATCACAAGCACCACAGGTGTTTTCTGATCTTGAGGCTAGTCTGCAACTTATGCTTTTGACGGATCCCAAGATGAAACCTGTTATAGCTATGTTGGAATACCAAATGTCCATCATTGCTGCACAGGGAGCACAGATATTTGCACTAAAGCAGGCAGAAGCGGCTCAAAATCAAAGAATGGATTATCTCCATAAAGGGTTTACCCTCTGTGGAAATAAGATCATGAAATTAGAGCGTTTGATTCAAACCCAAGGGGCAAAGGTTGTAGGTCCTCCTGACCAAACCAATGCTTCCAAAAAGGGGGAGAATCAGGAGTTTCCTAAAGTAGTCCAAGCAGCTCCAACAGAAGCAGTTCAAGCAGTCCCAACAGTTCAATCATCTAGGCTAACAGTCCCAACAGCTTCTCAAGCTGTTAGCCTAGAAACTCAAGCTGCTTCTTCAAAAGCAACTGGAGTTGTTATAAGGGAAGGTGTTCAAGCTCCAATCAGTACAGTCCAAGCTACAACCTCTACTACAAAAGACAAGGGCAAGGGCATTCTCATTGAGTCTCCAAAGCACAAATTTTCTTCCAGAGAAGCCCAGATTGCCTTTGATGCTGAAATTGCCAGAAAGTTAGCAGAAGAACAGGATCAAGAGTTAGACCAGCAAACCCAGTCCCCAATGGACGATGATGAAACTTTAGGTGATTACCAAAAGGGGTTTGTGGTCAAACAAGGAGAAAAGAAGAGGAAGCTGCCAACAGGGCACTCTAAGGCTGAGCATAGAAGATTTCTGATCAATTTTGCCTTTGCAGCTGGCATTCCAAAGAAGATGACTCAGTCCATGACCACTGAAAGGCTGCAAGAGATCCATGACAAAGAAATGGACAAAAGAAAGAAAACAAAAGTCTCCCAAGAAGTCCAACCATCACAAGAACCAGTTCAAACTGGTACAAGTCATGATCAAACTGTTGCCAGTGCCCCTGCTCCTTCTGATCAAGCTGTTGCTTCCATTCCTGCATCTGAGTCATTATCACAAGCAAAGCTGCATCAAGTTAAAAAGGTGTTATTTGAGCAACAACTACAAAAGGCCATGGAGATATTGACTTAAGAGTTCAGTTTATAGTGAGAAGGGAGTCTGGTCCAGAAGAAGAGTATGACACAATCTGGCATATGGTTCGAAAGTTGACCAGAGATGAGCTAACAAAGATGCACAATATTGGGTCTGTAACACAAGTAAGATCTGCTCTACCACAAGTGAAACAAGTCATCAAAGATCTGAAGTCCATTGTTGACCCTGAGTCTATAAGAAAAGAGATAGAGGATGCCAACAAGAAGGGAATGAAGATCAAGCAAGTTGATCTGTTTGTCAAATCAAGGACTTACAGAATCAAATTTTCAGATGGATCTGGTATGTTCTTTAATCTTGAATTCTATGATCTACCAAAGGAAATTCTACTCCAGATAAAATCTGTTAGGATATCTTGATATAGAGATGAGATGAAGAAAGAATTTTTGAAGGCTGTAAATCAGAAACTTGCACAGTTATAAGTTTTTGAAAGCCTTGGTTTGTAAATAACAGTTTACTTATTCATTTCCATTTTTGTATAGAACTTAAAGTCTTGTGTAAAGAATTTAAGTTAGGGGGAGATTGTTGGGAAATAGTCTAAGTAAGTTCAAGCTGTTAGTTAGACTTCTCAAACTGTTAGTAGAGTTTACATGTAAATACAAAGTTCATGTTGTTAGTTGAAGAAACTCGAGCTGCCAGTGTAAAAGTTCAAGCTGCCAGAGTAAATCAACTCGAGCTGCTCTGTTTAAGCTGTCAAGTGATTCAAGCTGCTCAACAGTTTCATAAACAAAATGTGCTGATTTTCAGGAAAAGATATCTACATGAAGATTCCAGCATATCTACTATCAGAGAAGTCATAGTCTTTCAAGGAAACAAATCAAGAAGCAATACAAATACATAGAATAGGTCTTTCTATTGTATTGGAGTTTTCTGCATATTCAAGTTTGTAATTGCTTTTTGCTTAAGTTTTCATAAGCCTCTAAGGTTGTAAAACCCTAAGAACAGTTTGTATTCTTCGTCTAATCAAACAGATTAGAGGTGATTGTAATCATTGAAATCAGCAATACAAGTAGTTTTGATTATTTCTTGTGTTTATCTGCTATTGATTCTGAAAGCTTTTGTTAAAATAATTAAGTGTTATTCCGCAAACTTCTTAATTAAACTTTGATTCAAAGCAAGATTATTGATTTATACTCTGATAAATTCAAATCAGTTAGTCTTGGTTAATTACTTTTAGATCCTGACAAACATATCAGCAGAGGATCCAGGAAAATCAGCATTGATTGGTTCAGGACATGATGTTGTAATTATGTCAGTACACTTATATACACAGGGTGTATCAACATAGTCATCATCATGCCCATCATGATTAACAGGTTCCACTCTAGATGTAGTGGAAGCTTTTGAGCCTTTTTCTTCATTGATGGAATGCATAAGATCATCAAAGTTGAACACTCCTGAAACAGATTCAGGAACAGCTTTGGTGGAGGCATTCCTAGACTCTTCAAAGGTGACATTGATAGATTCATCTATCACCTTTCTCTTGTTTTTGTAAACTCTATAGGCTTTGGAGATAGCAAAGTATCCAACAAACAAACCTTCATCAGCTTTGGATTCAAACTTTTCTAGTTGGTCTCTTTGATTCAGAATGAAGCAGGGACATCCAAACACATGGAAATAGCTAATGTATGGCCTCCTCCTTTTGATTAACTCATAAGGAGTCTTGTTGAACCTTTTCACCACCAAGGATCTATTTTGGGTGAAGCATGCAGTATTAACAGCTTCAACCCAGAATGATGAAGGTAAACCTGATGCACACAGCATGGTTCTAGCAGCTTCAATGAGAGTTCAGTTTCTCCTTTCAGCAACTCCATTTTGTTGTGGAGTTCTTACTGCTGAAAAGTTCTGTGTTATCCCTCTTTCTTCACAGAAGTCCTCAAGAATACTGTTTTTGAATTCAGTACCATGATCACTTCTAAGCTGCTTTACTTGAGCAGAGTTCAGCATTTCCATCTTCTTGATAAATCCAATGATTTCTCTAGCAGCCTCTCCTTTGCTCTTCAGAAACATCACCCATGTAAACCTGGAGAACTCATCAACCATTACTAGAGTGTATCTTCTTCCTCCTAGACTTGGGACACCGACTGGTCCAAACAAGTCCATGTGGATTAAGAAGAGAGGAGTATCAATAGAGAATTGTGCTTAGATTTAAAAGATGTTTTTCTCTGCTTGCCTTTCTCACAAGCTGTACATAGTTTATCTTTAACAAAGGTTATAGAAGGCAAACCTGTTACCAATTCTTTCTTACAGGGTTTGTTGATATTCTTGAAATTCAGGTGTGATAGCCTTTTGTGCCATAACTAGTTCAGGTCTGCATTGCTTCTTGAGATAAAGCAGGTTTCAGGTGTGGGATCAGCAGATTTCATGTCCACAACATATACACCTTTCTTCCGTTGTGCACACAGCACAACTTTGCCTTGGGGATCCAATATGTAACAGAGGTGCTCATCAAAGTTAACTTTGTAGCCAGCATCACACAGTTGACTTATGCTTACAAGATTATGTTTTAGCTCAGACACATAGGCTACCCTTTTGAATACAGCAGCACTAACTTAAAGAGTTCCATATCCTTCTGTGGATCCCTGTACATTGTCACTAAATGTGACTTTTGGCCCTTTTTCAAGCCTGAGATCACTTAGCAGGTCCTTGCAACCTGTCATATGTCCTGAGCAGCCACTGTCCAAGTACCAAACCTGGGATGGTTGTTTGTCCTGCAGAGTGTCATGAGAAAATATTAGTTATTTTTAGGGGAACTCATCATAGGAATGAGTTCTCCTACTTCATCAACATTTGTTGATGGATCAGTGATATTCACACTAATATTCCCTATTTGGATAGTATCAGCTTCGATACCACCCTCATTGACTATGTTATTTCCAACACTGCTCGTTTTTGCAATGATGGAACTAGCAGAGTCAACAGGCCTCATGTCCTCAGTTTCAGGACAATCTTTGGCCATGTGTGTCTTCTTCCCACACTTATAACATTTTCTCTTTTTAGCCTTTTTGGAAGAAGAGCCTCCAGAAACATATTCTGAATTATTTTTGTTGATTCTGTCAGCAGGTTTAGCAAACTTATTACTGTTGTTAGATGAATCAACAGTTTCGGTGGAAGGCACAATGGCAACAGCTTTGCCTGTATCTTTTTTCCTCTTTTTGGGGGGACAGATATCAAACACAGGAAGTTTGATTGGCCTTTGACCTCCCACAGGTTTGGGAAACTTATTCCCAAATTTCTCAGGTTGAGCAATGGCTTTGCCTTTGCTTTTGCTGAGATGTGATGGATATTGTCTATCAACATAATCACAACTTTTGTTTTTGAAAGACTTACCTTCATTTAAAACCAATTTTCCACTATGATTTAAAAACTTATTTGAAATCACAGCAGATTTACTTTCAACATGAGACTTATCCCTGCTGAAAGCATGCTGCTTACCATTTGAAAACTTTTTCTTAAAATGATTAGCATCAAAAGGATTAACAGGTTTCTTACTATCAGCTCTAGACCCAGAGCCTGTTTTGTCAACAGGTTTAGGGTCCACAGCTGCAGCTTGAGCTTGTTTTCCTTTCTTTTGCTTGTGGGAACCAGCAGAGCACTTAGCATGCTGATTTGATAGAGAACATATTCCACCATCTGTTTTTGGAGCTTTTTTCACACAAGCTGTCAGTATTTTCAGGCCTGACAAACCTGTTTGTTGAGACTAACTTTCCATTTACTTTCTGGATTAAAGTGCTGGGAAGTTCACCAAGAGTGGATAAGTCATTTTTTAGATTATTTATCTCAACAATAGAAGCTGCTTTGTCAAGATCCCCTCCAAGATAGGCTTGGATTTGTGCAGGGATCTGTTGACTGATGCAATGGCTGACTTTTTGTGCAGATTGGCACCAAGGGTCAACAATCTTTTGAAGCTTTGCATGTTTTATGTTTGTTTCTCTCTTTTCCTCTAATAAAATGGAATTGATGTGTTCTAATTCATCAAGCTCAGTTTCCAACTTATGGAAACTGTCCAGTTTACTCGTTTTTATGTCAAGATCAGTTTTAAGCTTAGAGATTTCAGACAGTGAAACATTGTGCTTCTCAACAGCAGCTTTTAAATCAACAAGCATATATTCAAACATTTTTACTTTTTCATCAGAACTGTAAGCCATAAAATTTTGTACCTTGTACATCATTGTGGGATTCCAGTTCTCTAAGCTGCTGAACGCTTCAGCTTCAGGCAGGTCTTGTTTGAAGTTGCTTGTTGATGGGACGTCAGTGTTGGCCATTAGACAGTTGTTGTCTTCTTCATCTGAAGATGAGTCAGATTCCTCCCAATCACATGTCTCGGCCATGAGTCCCTTTTGCTTGTTGGAAGCCACTGAGTTTTCCAACTTTTTCAGCTTAGCCATGGTCATAAGGTACTTAACCCTGTTGCCATCATCCCTGTTTGTCTTGAATGGCTTGGATGATTGACCAACAGCTTTAGACACACAGTCAGCAACTATGTGGCCAGTCTTGACACATTTAAAGCACTCAGCCTTAGTTTTATCAAATACCTTCTTTTTAACAACATTTGAGTTCCTCTGCAGCATTCTTCCACCAAACCTCTTCTTGTTGAACTTTTTGACAAGCATTGCAATCATTTTCTCATCATCAAGTTCAGCAAGATCTTCACAGTCTTCCGCTTCAGACACCTCTTCCCTTTCATCATCAGCCTGTTGATCAGGTTGTGTGAACACATCACATACCTGACCAACAGGTTGTCTCACGCTGGCCACCAAGGCAGCACCTTTCTTAGACATTTCCAAGGCATTTCTTTTCTGTTGCCTTGACTGCTCATCATTCAGTAGGGATCCATAAAATTTAAAAGATCCATACCTTTGATTGTGCCTGAATTTCTCAAGATAGTAGAAAAATAGTTCCATTCTTCATGCAGGATGCCCAAGAACTTGTTCACTAGAGTTAAACTGTCCTTTGTGATCCCAACAGCTTTGAGATCATTGATAAGAGCAGTGAACTTGGTATAGGTTTCTGTTAGAGACTCCTTAGGTTTTGCAAAGAAGAGTTCATACTGTCTAACAAGATTGTTAATCCTGTTATCCAGTGTGATTGTGGGACCATCATAGACGGTACACAACGTATCCCACATCTCCTTTGCAGTCTTCATTTTCTCAACCTGTTTGAACACATCATCAGGAAAAGAAATGACCAGGTTATTCCTGGCTTTTGCATCAAGAGCAACCAGCCTTTTGTCTTCATCAGACCATTGAGCTTTGGCCTTCTCAAAGGTTCTGATCTCATGGGCAGCTCCTTCAACAGTAGGAGTGATAGTCGTAACAGAAGTTGGCACATAGGGACCTTCCATTACTATCTCTGGCAGTTGTACATCCAGATTTTCTAAGTAGAGCATCATTTTGCACTTCCAACCAGAGAAGTTTTGATGATTGAATTTGGAGGGTTTGGCCATTGAACCATCGTCATAGTAAGAGGAGGAACTGGAAGCACTGTTGTCCATGGGAAAGTAGGGAGAATTAGAGATCTAGAGTTAACACACACTCTAGCTGCTCTAATTAGGGGTGTTATACGTGGACCAAATACCCGAACCGAACCGGAACCGGTCTCAAATAGGACCGATTGCAATTAAATGGTCCGGTCCTCGGGTTTAGAATTTAACCAAATTCGGGTTTGGTCCGGTCCAGTTCGGTTCGGTCCGATAACACCCTAACCTTCAAAGTGGAGTTAGTTTTTGAGTTTTTATACACCAAATACCCAAACCGAACTGGTACCGGTCCCGAATAGGACCGATTGTAAAGTAATGGTCCGGTCCTCGGGTTTAGATTTTAGCCAAGTTCGGGTTCGGTCCTAACCGGGTTCGGTCCGGTCCGGTCCGGGTTTGGTCCCAATAACACCCCTAGCTCTGATACCAGTTGTAGGTCCCAAAAGGTTTCCCTATAGTATTGTTCTAAGCTGTAGAGGGGAGGTGAATACAGCAAATTAAAAACTTAACACTCTTTTCTCAATGTTTGTGTATACGATTAACAAGTGTTAATTACAAACAAGCTTGACTGCGGAAAGGTTCAAGCTGAGATAACAGATACAACAGATGTTCAACTAATCTAAGACACACTTAGACTAGTTACAATGAATACACTCACCTAGATGAACTCACTGATTTTACAAGACACAGATGGACAGCTTGAATAAGAGCAGCTTAGAGACACGTTATTGTTCTATTCAAGTAGACTTGCATGCATGGAATAACAAACTTCAATGCACGATCTGAATTTCTCACTCTTGGTTAATCTCACAATCCTTAGAAGCTTCCTTTTACACTATCACTAAGAATCTAAGTGAAGCTTCTTCATTGGACGATGAGATAGTGGGATGTCTTTCCAAAAAGACAAAACAACTTTTCTGCACATTCTGAAAAAGCAGACTTGTCTTTATGTGGCAGAATCTTTGTCTTTTTCTTTTTGTCTATGTTGCATAAGCCTTTAACTAAAAGAGGAATATCAACTTTGCATCTTTCTTCTTTTGTTAAGGCCATTTTGAAATAAGAAATGGTTTGTCACCCATTTCAAATATCCTTTTGTCTTCATGTAACAGAACAGCGTAGGCAGGCTTTTGCAGTTTCTGTTTTCCACTTTGTCTTCGACTTGTAAACTGGTCTTGCAGCCAAAAACAATATATAATGACTTGGAAACATATTCCATAAAGTGTCTAGTCTGTCCACAAAGAACAGGTTTTGTTCACAAAGAATAGAACACTTAGAATCTGTCCAAGCTGCTCAACACAACAGAGCAGCGGAGACAGTTTATGTCCAGCCTGTTCAGCAGACAGAACAGCTTGGACGATCTGCCTTTGTTGCAACGAATGCAACAGGGTAAACAGCTTTGACTCATATTGCAAATCACTTTTCAGGTTTCAATAAGGCATAAACAGGCCTTCAATTATACCTTCAAGTGCATCAAACAGGTTTGATTAAAAATCTCCCCCTAGGATGTAGAGCATGTTTGACTTAGGCCTTTTTGTGCCTAACAACATGTGATCATTATTATGTAAAGAATAAAAAATTGTAACTCTCATCACAATAAATACAATGCTACACATTAATTAAAAATCGTTACACATCTAAACATTGATGCACATGTTTACAAATGACCATCCATTTCCCAAAGTGAGTTAGAAACTATAAATAGGTTCCTATGATAAGCTTTTTTTCTTTACGTTTCTAGATTTCTCTCATAAAAATTCATCTTCATTTGTTTGGCTATTTAATATTTATATTTTTTGGGTTCTTTTAGATTATATATGATATCAAGAATGTGTTCATTATTTAGTTTGTAGTTTTCTTTTCATATACGTGTTAAAGATTAATGATCTTCATGGTTATGTTTCTATTTCAGTATGATGCTTTTCAACAAGGACCAAGGAATACTAAAAAGGGTGATAGTGTCATCTCATGTTCTTATGACCGAGTGTTTCTCTCATAAAAATCCATCTTCATTTGTTTGGCTATTTAATATTTATATTTTTTTGGTTTCTTTAGATTGTATATGATATCGAGAATGTGTTCATTATTTAGTTTGTAGTTTTTTTTTCATATATGTGTTAAAGATTAACGATATTCATGGTTATGTTTCTATTTCAGTATGATGATTTCCAACAAGGACCAAGGAATACTAAAAAGGGTGATAATGTCATCATGTTCTTAAGACCGAGTGTTTTTACAAATGGTAATGTAAAAAAATGAAGTTTCATAAAAATTTGATAGTGATGAGATGATTTATATTTACTTATACTCTTCATATGTGATCATTAATGATTATCTCATCATTTTACACATGATTTATCAATTCTTTTATATGATATTATTCTAATTGATATTGGTTATCTCTATAACGAAATTCAAGTTTTGTCGTTTAGACGCCTAAATTTTATACTTACTCGAGAAACGAGAATTAAGATGATTTCATTTGACTACTCATTTATGTATTTGAAATCATTTCTATCTTAATCATATGGTGTTGCTGATGTATGATGAAATGATATGAATTCATGCAACACCCGAAATTTGTCATGAAATTTGTTACAAAATCACATATGATTCATTTGTTGATGTTATCAGTGGTGATAGCAAAAAATTTTACTTAAAACGCAATGTTATATATTTTTATTCGTTAAACTAATTTCTAAAAAAGTAATATTTAATTAATATTTCTACATAGTTCTTATAATGTGCTATGTTCTGTGATTTTAATCATTATCTAACTAAAACATGATTACAAGTAAAATGATGACATCAACTAAATTTTCATCCTATATGAATTGCAATGTTATTTAGAAAAATTAATATTTAATACTACTATTTATAATATGGACTAACAATAATAAAAAAGGAATAGCAAGTTAATTATTTATTAAATTTGAAGTTGGCGATGTTGATTGAGTACATGTATTTTAAATCATTGAATTAAGAAATTAATATTTTCATTTTTTCATTATTTTAACGATATAGTAAATTAAGTTCATTTTTTTGGTTTTACTCTTCATTTTAACATGTTAATTAAGAAATCTTATTTGTCACTGTATATTATATGAGACTCATAAATAATAATTAACTTGAGACTCATAAAAATTCATATGTGTGTATAAGTTGAGTCCATATCAACAAATATTCAGGCCATAAATGATTTCATTTTGATTCCATTTAAAAAATTACAATGATCATTATTTAATCAAAATATATTGTTTATTATTTATTTTATTTAATTTTATAAGTTGAGTCCATTTTAATAAAGATCCATGCCATAATGATTTTGTGTATAAAGTATTCCAATTCAATATAACAAATTACAATGATCATATTTTATATCAAAATATATTATTTTATTGTTTACTTTAATTAATTTGATAAGTTGCAGCATATGTTGCTAAATTCCATATAATGAACTACAGTGATATTTATTTAAATCATAATAGTGTATTTTATTTTAATTCGATTTGATAAGTTTAGTGGATTTTAGTTACATTTATAGCAATATAATTAATTGTTTCTCATTTTGTTAATTTACGTTAAATATCATACTTTTTCATAATCATTCTATGACAATAATTTATAGTTTTTACTATATATTAATCAAAATCACATATGATATATATAATTAATGGTTCGTTATTAACGATTTATATTTCAAGAATTCTAAATGTTTAAAAATATTCATTTAAAGTGTTATGTATACAAAATCAAAGATTAAATAGTGTTAACCTAGATACATAGTGATTCTTAAAGATATCAATTGGTTAGGTTTATGATATATAGATATTCATAATTAAAAAAAATCTCACAATCACATGGTAGTTTGATCTTTTATTTCAGACTTACGGAGTAATCATTTTTATTTCTTTTGATATCCCCTCAAACAAATAGTCCTAAAAAACCTAAACAAATTTATATAAACGATTGTTTTTTAATTAAAGTAACTATATTTTTATAACTTGGTATTGCTAGATTATTATACAGAAAAAATTGTAATCAACTATGTTTAAATTTCAAAACATTTTTTCTTTTGTAATTTTGTCAATCTAGAGTTTATATAGTAGTCACTGTTATAAAGACACGTTTCTAATAATTACATACGATTTAAATAACAAAATCAACAGCCCGATGCATCGCACGGGCCGTCATGACTAGTATACATATAAAGTTGAGTACAAACTCATAAATATTGACAATAAATACATTTATAAAAATTTAAAAAATAAAAATAAATATCTAAAACATTACGATGAACTAAAAAATGGTAACTACCATTACATGTAATCGTTAGTATGTAAAGAATTAAAAAATTGTAACTCTCACCACAATAAATATGATACTAAGCATTAATTAAAAACCGTTACACATCTAAACATTAATGCACATATCTACAAAGACCATCCATTTTCCAAAGTGAGTTAGAAGCTATAAATAGGTTCCTATGACAAGCTTTTTTTGTTACATTTCTAGCTTTCTCTCATAAAAAATCCATCTTCATTTGTTTGACTATTTAATATTTATATTTTTTTGGGTTCTATTAAATTATATTTGATATCAAGAATGTGTTCATTATTTATTTTGTAGTTTTATTTTCATATATGTGTTAAAGATTAACGATCTTCATGGTTATGTTTCTATTTCAGTATGATGATTTTCAACAAGGACCAATGAATACTAAAAAAGGTGATAGTGTCATCTCATGTTCTTAAGACCGAGTGTTTCTCCCATAAAAATTCATCTTCATTTGTTTGACTATTTAATATTTATATTTTTTTGGGTTCTTTTAGATGATATGTTGGATATTAAATTTCGATCATGTGGATCTCTTTTGTAATAATTATTTAGATTATGTTTAGTCTTATATTTATTTTCTAGTTAGTTTTTTTGTATGGAAAAGTTCAAAGGGCAAATGCGTCATTCCTTGATAGTTAATTAAAGGAGCCTACAACTAGGCTCCTAGGGTTTTGTAATGAAAGACACAGTTGAAATTGAGAAAGAAAGAAAGAATATTTGCAGCCGTCATTTTCAATTATTCTTCCAACATTCCTTTTGTTCTTCATCATTACACAATTATTGAGTTTACATTCTTCTTATGAGTGATAAAGAAACATTTGTGTGCTGATTACATCTGGGAATCTATTACAACAATTGGTATCAGAGCTTTAAAAGGTGGATTTCAACTTCAACAATCGGATTCTGTGTTGTTCTTCACCATCTTCATCGAGTTCTTCATTGTTTTCTCGGTTAGATCTTCTTTTTCCACATTTTTCTGCTGTTTATGTGTTGTTATTGTCATATAATCATCACGTTATCATTTCCTACTGATGTCGAGCTTATTAGGTTCAATCTTAACATCAAAATCATTCTAGAATCGGCTGTTTTTGAACTTTAAAAATATGGGTTTTCTTGCATTTTTGGTCCGTTTTTAAGGATTTTAAAGTGTTTTGATACATATAAAAAGCTAAAAAGTGTTTAAAATAGTTTTCCAATCATTTAGAATCAATTTTAGGCCAAAAATCTGCTTATTTTGAAGTCTGAACTATTCTGAAAATATTGAATATCTGCTGTATTACGGACCGTACTGTAGCAATTCGGACCATATTTTTCAGACCATATAGAGCCCCATTTCGAACTAATTCAAACCTCACTTCGGTCCATTTCGGACAAATTTTAAGTGTACTTCGGACCTAAATATTGCCCATTTCGGACCCTGTTTCGGTCCCATCCGAACTTCGGACCATCCGAAGTCCTGATCAGGCAATTTACTTCACTTAATTTGTCTTGTGCTTTAATTTGAATTTTCATTTTAGACCATTCTTCATTTCGGACCAACCGAATCCGGACCATCCAAATTCGGTGTTCCCTCCTGAAAATTTTCTAAGTGTTCATTCGTATTAGACACTGTTCACCCGAATATGGACCACCCGAATTTGGTTCCTTCATCCATAGGTCCCATCCGAAATAGACACTGTTCACCCGAATCCGGACCTTCCGAATTCGGTTCATTCTCCAATCATCAGCCTCATATGTGTCCATCCGAACCACTGTTCATCCGAACTCGGTTCCCGTCCGAACCAATTGTTCATCCGAACTCGGTTCCTGTCTGAACCCTCTGAGTCATCCGAATTCAGTTTCATCCAAAATCAGCACCTAAATCTGAATCAGTACCATCCAGTGTACTATTCATCTGCAGTCCAGTCCATCCGATTAAAGTTTCCACCTTCAAGATCTTATTCGTTCATATCAGCACCCGAAATCATTTTTCGTGAAGCTCTTGTACTCGGATCCGAGAACAGACCACCTGTTCTGTATCCTGATGAGTATGAACAATGGAAGTCCCGTTTCCTAAAGTTTTTCGGTATGCAACTCAACGGACACCTTATGCTTCAATCCATATCTGAGGGCCCCGTCATCTACTATCGGGAAATAGCGGCTAGACCCGATGACCCCTCTCTACTTACATCAAAGGTTGATAAGGAACCCGCAAATGATACCGAGCGAGACAGGCAACATGCAGATAAGAGGGCCGAATATCTGATCTATCAGGCCCTCCCCACTGATATCTTAGTCGGAGTAGACAGCAAGATGTCTGCTAAAGAGAAGTGGGACGAGTTAGAAGTTCAAATACTGGGAGCAGATCTAGATGACGGAGCAAAAATTGAGGAAGCTAAGGATAAGTTCACTGAATTCCGAGCCAAAGACGGGGAGTCACTGCAGGCTACGTTTACTAGGTTCTGTGCAGTCCTAAATGAATTAAACAAACTGCACATCAAAAAGGACAAGGATGACATAAACATCCAGTTCTTTTCAGCCTTAGCACCCGAGTGGCAGATCGCATGTCGGGCCACACGACGAGTCCTGAACATTCCCGAAGTATCGATCAATGTCGTCTTTAAAGAGCTGAAAAATTATCAAGGTGATGTGGATCAACAGAAACAGATGGCAAATCAACTCGCATCTTTGCTTCTATCTGCCAACACCGGCATCAAACCTACTGATTCCCTAGCCTTGATCCCCAACACGATAATTCCCACTGCATCCTTTGCTCAAGGTTCATCTTCATCACAGTACAGATATGCTTCTCCTCCGCGTGAGGTAATGGATGAGGAAGAAGCGGTCATTCAAGAACAGATAGCCTTATGGACAAATCGTCTCCAACAACGACGTTTTTCCAACAAGACTAATAATCAGCTCCGCTATGACACCGGTCCGCGAAGGTACTCAGATGACTGAAGGGATGAAAGACGAGATGATTATCGTCGGGACGACTATCGTAGGGATGAAAGGAGATACGACGATAGACGCGACTATCGAGATGACCGCCGTTATGAAAGGAGAGACGATAGGCGTGATGATCGTAGGGATGATCGCCGAGACTATGATCGAAGGGATGACCGTCGTGATGACCGTATGGATGACCGAAGGGATGATAGAAGAGAGTATGATCGTAGGGATAAAAGAAGAGATGAAAGCCGAGAACCTCGCCGTGCCGACAAGAGGCCGGTGGAAAGGAGGGATGAGCGACCGAGAGCTGATGAGACGAAAGGAGCCGAAGAGCGTCTCTGTTATAAGTGTGGGAAACCGGGCCACTTTGCTTGGGAATGTAAAAACAAGTTTGACAGGGACATCGGCTACTATGAGCGAAAGTTGGAAGCCGCTAAGAAACAAACAGATGTCATGGCTCTCGTCGCCCAGGAGGACTACTGGGATGCTGAAGACACCGATGAAGAGGATGATAAGGGAAAGAATTGTTATATGGTTGATCGTCTGGGATTGGATAGCTATGCTACTTCAACTGCTTCAGATTCAGACAATGCTGATGAGGGGGAGACGACAACAAACCCACCAGCATGTCTGATGGCCAGATCCGACGATTCCTAATGTTCGTCATCCGATTCAGAGACACGAGAGGTATATTCCTGTTACATTCAAAAGCATGTAAATAATTTATCTGTAAATAGTGAATGTACATTTTACACACATATACTTGATTTAGAAGCTAGGTTAAATGCTGAAACTGAAAAGTGTGTGCAGGCTGAACATCTAGCCCAAACCTTAAAAGAGTCGTCTGAATTATATCAATCAAAGTGGTTAACTAATCATAATGTGATAAAACAAATGCTAATCGAAAAGTTAGATGTTCAGGATACGAATATATGTCTAGAATCTTGTATGGATAGGTTATCTAATGAAAAACTCTCTTTAAAAGAAGAAATATCTGTACTTTCAAAACAATTAAAGACAGTAAGTATGGAAAATATAGACAGTTTAGAAAAATATAAAATGATAGAAGAAGAAAGAATAAGTTTGTACTCACGAATAAAGACCCTTGATGATGCATTTTTTAAAACAGGGTCAAACCGAACAAACGATTCACTTGAATCAGCCCAAAGAAACTAGGTTTTACCATTCTAAACAAAGAATCGGTTTTAAAAATCCTAAATATTTGGAAAAGGCTCAAAGAGTTTTACCTTTATTTTATGACATGAATTATATGGGAGCTGGACTTAAATCTTTCTTTTTTGAGTCATAAAAAGAAGTTTTAACCCAAGAGGATGAGAAACGCGTTGAAAATAAATAAAAAGAAATATCTTTTCAATATGAAGAACTAAACGAGAGTTATCATTCTAGAGTACCCACTTTAGAGGAAGACTTCTTGTCGAGTTATTTAGAAACTGAAATGAAAGCAGAACCTGTAAAACCAATTCCTCGACTTTATATTCCTACAAAAGTTCTTCAACATCAAATTACTGATTTAGAAAAGGAATTAAAGTCATCTCAAAAGAAAGCACTTGATTTTCAAGAAGCTCTTCTCAAGAGTGAGGAAAAATTGGTAAATCAAAATTTTCAACAATCTGTAGAATTAACTATCTACAGAGAAATTTTTGACATGGTTTCTCAAACATTGAAAGATTTTTTAAAAGAACCAACAGTTTCTCATACCACCAAAATCCCATTTGTGTCATCCAACAAAGGCAAGACTAAAACTGAAAATTCTTCTATCAGTTGTAAAGGTGAGTGCTCAAAACCTTTTAAAGCTGGGGTTTCTAAAAAGACTCAGATTCAATCCAAGTCTTTTAAGAAACCCACTCACCAACAAAAAGAAAAATCTGTAAAGTCTAATCTTCCATGCATACTGACTCTTATCGTTTTGTTCCTACAGATTATGTAAGAAGAGTCCCTAAAACCACCATGCAGGAATTTTTAAGTTTTTTTGTGAAGAAGGCTGTAATGCCAATGGAATTTGTTTCTAGAGATAGGATATCTGTATTCTCAGAAAACAATTTGTATAACGATGTAACGAATTCTTCTGTTTGTTTAAAGTACTCCTTCAGTGACTTGTTTAATTTATGTCCAACTCGTTTTAAACATCAAGTTCCTGAAATGAATGCTTTTGTGACATATCCTGCTAAAAGAATTCGCAAAAAGAAAATAAAAAATGTTGCATCATCGGCCACAAAGAAAAATGAGACTTTGTCCTATGCCGAGGCCCAAAACCAAAGCAAAAGTCAAAAAGGTCTCAAAAACTCAAAAACCAAAGGTAATTTCATCGCCTAAGGTTTCAAAGCCTAATAAATCCAATCTTCAATGGATTCCATAAGGCTATGCATCCGGAGCACACATTACTACTAAATGGGTTCCTAAACTGCACACGTGCCATATACACCTGGAATACCTAACCAAAAAGGACCCATAATGAGATAGGTACCCAAAGTCGTGTGATCTTAATGCAGATGGTTCTTGGTTACTTCTGATCAAGACTCGTACCTCAATGAATTGGCTTCTTGTTATCATAGACTAGGACCCGTTCTTCTGCTTGTCGGTTGTGCTTAAACTGAAGCGTTTGGCTTCTGTGCACACAGCTCAGGGCCCGGTCTTATTTCATCATGTTTTCTGAACATCTCGGTTCAGGACACGGTTTGATTGTCAATAAAAGATGGATGTGTTTGAATGCATATAGTTTTTCATTATATGAAGTTATTTGTTTTTCAGGCTAAATCCATCTGGTATATGGATTCGGGTTGCTCCAAGCATATGACTGGGAGAAGAGAATTGCTGTCTAAGGTAGTTGAACAATATTGCGGGACGGTAAAATTTGGGAACAACCATCAGGCTCATATAAAAGGATACGGGGACTTAGTCTTAAATAATCTAGTCATCAAACACGTTGACTATGTTGAGGAATAATCACATAATGTATTTAGCATAGGACAACTCTGGGATAAAGGATTAGAAGTAACATTTAGGGCTAAGAACTGCAGTGTAAAGAGTATGGATGACAAAGAAATCTTATCCGGTTCCCGTAACTCTAACCTTTACACCATAGACGTAGCCAAACTCATAGTTAAGGATAGCATTTGCCTCTTATCAAAAGCCTCTTCAAAAGACTCTTGGTTGTGGCATAGAAGGTTATCCCACTTAAATTTTGACTACATCAACAAGCTGGCTGCGAAACAACTGGTTAAAGGTCTCCCAGAATTACAATATGAAAAATATCATCTTTGTGGAGCTTGTGAGAAAGGAAAAATGAAACGATCATCTCACAAACCAAAACCCGAACCATCAACGAATAGAGTATTGGAGTTACTTCACATGGATTTAAGCGGACCCAAAGCATACATGGGAAGCGATATGTGTTGGTTATCGTTGATGATTACTCATGAGATACCTGGGTTAAGTTCTTGTGATCCAAAGATGAGACTGCTCAAGAAATCATAGTTTTTATAAAGAGTGTCGAAACCCAATAGCAACTGTCCGTTCAATCAATCAGATCTGACAACGGCACGGAGTTCAAGAATTTGGTAGTTGAGGGCTTCCTTCGATCCAAAGGTATTAAGCATCAATATTCTGCTGCTCGAACACCTCAACAAAATGGAGTTGTAGAAAGACGTAACCGTACCCTTGTGGAAGCCGCTCGTACAATGCTAACTTATTCAAAGCTACCTCCATTCTTGTGGGCCGAAGTCGTGTCAACAGCTTGCTACACACAGAATCGCTCAATAATCCATAAGCGCTTCAATAAAAACTCCTTATCAACTCTTCCTGAATAAAGTACCTTTTATCAAGTACTTACGTGTATTTAGTTGCAGGTGCTATGTGCTTAATGATAAATACAACCTCGGGAAATTCAATGAAAAAGCAGATGAAGCGAACTTCATTGGATACTCATCCAACTCGAAGGCTTATCATACATTCAATACCCAAACCAGGACAGTCAATGAAAGTGTGCATGTCACATTTGATGAGTTGGCTGAACTGGCACCCGAAGTTGATCATGCAGGACCACGCCTTACACAAATGCCTGGAGACTATTCTACTCACTCTACTTCTTTTTCATCTTCTGATTTAGTTAATTTATTTGATCCTTTTTATGTAGAATTTTTTGGTCTTAACGCTAATGTGTCCAATGTTGCTAATAATGTAGGTAATCCATCCAACAACTCAACTGCACCACAAATTTTATCCGCTCCATCTTCATCCACATCATATCCTCATCCATCAACATCATGCGCTGATACATCCGTAGTTGAATCTACTCCTGAAATACCCTCTCATATAATGCCAAATATCCTTCCTTCATTTGAACACTCGGAACTCGACCCGGAACCAGTGGTATCATCACTAGAAACCATTGACCATGAATCCTCATCCATCCCCACTCTCACCACTGAGATTCCATCCCGAGCACCCCTTCCACACGAGACTAAATGGACCCGAAGTCACCCAACCGATCAAATCATTGGTGATGTTTCAACTGGTGTCCAAACACGTTGGGCGTCTGCTAATGAATGTCTCTTCGCATCATTCCTTTGTATGATAGAGCCAGCTCGTGTGGATGAAGCCCTAAAAGACCCAGACTGGATTGTTGCAATGCAAGAAGAGCTCAACCAGTTTGAACAGCTCAAAGTATGGTGGTTAGTTCCCACGCCAAAAGACCGAACAGTTATCGGAACAAAGTGGATCTATAAGAACAAACGAGATGAAAATGGCATTGTGATAAGGAACATAGCGAGACTTGTTGCCAAAGGCTACCGACAACAAGTAGGGATAGATTATGACGAGACCTTCGCTCCAGTTGCACAGATCGAAGCTATTAGAATCTTCTTGGCGTACGCGGCACACAAGGACTTCAAAGTGTACCAGATGGACGTCAAGACCGCCTTTCTCAATGGTGAACTTAACGAAGAGGTGTACGTTGAACAACCACAAGGATTTGTTGATGCACATAAACCTGACCATGTTTATGTGCTAGAGAAAGTCCTCTATGGTTTAAAACAAGCACCTCGCGCATGGTATGATAGTCTCTCTAAATTTCTTATCTCTATTGGTTTCAGCAAAGGTGTGGTGGACACAACTCTATTCACGAAAAGGGAAGGCCCACACATAATGCTAGTACAAATATATGTCGACGACATTATATTTGGATCTACTGACAGTAATTTCTGTAAGGATTTTTCAGCCCTAATGGAATCCGGGTTCGAGATGAGTATGATGGGGGAAATGAACTTTTTCCTCGGATTACAAGTCAAACAACTTGAAAATGGTATTTTTGTGAACTAGTCGAAATATACTCTTGACATTCTCAAGAAGTATAAGTTAGACTCTTGCACGAGTATCACAACTCCCATGGCCTCCAACTGTAAGTTAGACATCAATCCTTCTGGGAAAAGTGTCGATAATACAACTTACAGAGGGATGATAGGATCCTTACTGTATCTGACTGCAAGTAGGCCTGATATAATGTTTTCAACATGTCTTTGTGCTCGTTTTCAGGCCGACCCAAAAGAATCACACCTAACTACGGTAAAACGCAGTTTTCGTTATCTTAAGGGTACACCCGATCTTGGTCTCTGGTATCCAAAGGGAACCGATTTTGATCTTACTGACTTTTCAGATGCTGATTTTGCAGGTTGTAGAGTTGACAGGAAAAGCACGTCAGGAGGAATACAGTTCTTGGGAGACCTACCGGTGAGTTGGTCCTCCAATAAGCAGAATTGTGTTTCAACATCCATGGTTGAAGCTGAGTGTGTAGCAGCTGTAAGCTGTTACTCTCAAGTGCTGTGGATGAGAACGCAATTACGCGATTATGGATTCTCACTCACCAATATTCCAATTTACTGCGATTCTCGAAGTGCAATTTCCATCTCTTGCAATCCCG
Source organism: Centrapalus pauciflorus (assembly GCA_020465985.1). Taxonomy (NCBI): domain Eukaryota; kingdom Viridiplantae; phylum Streptophyta; class Magnoliopsida; order Asterales; family Asteraceae; genus Centrapalus; species Centrapalus pauciflorus. Next base: position 342,299 of record JAANYP010000758.1, on the reverse strand, counting down.
TGCAGCACTCTCGAACAAAACATATAGATATCATGTATCATTTTATTAAAGATCATGTATAAAAGGGAACAATTGAGTTGTATTTTGTTGGCACGGAATATTAACTTGCGGATATCTTTACTAAAGCTTTAGACGAACCTCATTTTCAGTTTTTAGTATCCCATATCGGCATGTTGAATCCACCTTCCAATTAAATATCAGATATTGTCTTAAATAATTCTATTTCAAACTATCAAGTTTGAAATTCCTTTATTTTAGAAAATATCTATTATTTAAATTTAAGGGTGGTGTCACAAAATTGGAATTCAATGTTTCCTTATCTATGTACATCTTTAATAATTAATGAACCTAACAAATTGTTGTGTGAATTGTTCATCACTGAGTGGGACGCAAATGTGATCCAGGTTTGTCTGTATCTTTAAGGCTAAATAGGTTCAAGGATTAATCTGAAAAAGAAAAAGAAGTGAATAGGTGTTTATTGGGGGGGGGGGGGGGGGGGGGAGTATAGTTAGGATGTTATTTTTTTATAAGTTTTTGTTCTTTTAGTTTTTATTATTTCTCTTAGTTAAAATTTTTAAATTTTAGGTTGGTTAATTTTTAGATTTTTAGGTTTAATTTAATTGTTCAGAAAATCACAAAAAGATTTTATTTTATTCGTCTAAATTTTGTCAAAAAGCCAAAAACATTTAATTTTTAATTTCTTTCATTTTATTTTGTCTTAACTTAATTATTAAAAGAAAATTATAAAAAATATTTTATTTTACATTTGCTTTCTTTTTGTTTCAAAGGGAAATACAAAAATATGTGTTTTAATTGGGCCAATATTTTTTTTTGTTTTTTGTTGTTAAAAAATGCTTGATTCTTAAAATATTTCAAGGTCCAATTTTTTTTTTTTGTTTTGACAAACAAATCCGGCGTCCCATGTAATTTTGGGCGCGGATCCTTGTCTACCCGACACGACCCGAGCCTCTTTAAAAGAGGCGGGTCAACGGGGTCAACCCTTCATACTTCCTTCTCCTTCAAGTTTTCAAATCTCTTCTTCTTTTTTCTCTTCACCACCGACGCATACCACCGCCTAAAAACCTCCATTTTCATCATTCAAGCTTTGTGAATCATCATTTTTCACCGTTTTTCTTACTTATTTCGACTTTGGCACTATCAGGTAACCTCTTTCTTACTTTATTTCAGCATTTAACATACTAAATTGCATGTTAGATTTTCAAAAAATTTCTACTTTGTTCTTTCGGTTTTTGCTGTTTTTAGGTCACTTAATCTGCTTCTTTTAGTTAGTTGTAGTTAAATGAATTGTTCCTTACTTGTTTTTAGTCTAGGATCTTCAATTTCATGCATTTTTATCAAATTTTCAACTGTTCACGTTGCATGCTGCATGAACGAATTTAATGAACTGTTGAACTTCGGACGTCCGAATTCTGACCAAGCCCCGAATTCAGATGTGTCCCTTAAAAGAAATTCACAAAGTTTTCAACTACAATAACTGAATTCGCACACTGTCCATCCGAAGTCGGACCACTGAAGATCCGAATTCGGTTCTTCAAAGAAAGTTCAAATATTCATCAAGTCTAGTTCTCATTTACCGTGCATCCGAAGTCGGATGAGATCCGAATTCGGTCCCCATCCGAATTTTGTATTCCATCCGAATTCGTACCATTACTTCTCATTGCATGCATCCACTCCATTTCGGTCCACATCCGAATTAACATCCCCATCCGAATTCGGACCATCCGCATTCACCACATCATCCGGATTCGGACCTTCACATACCATTATCATTCATCATCCGGATTGGAGCTGGATCCGAATTCGGTCCATCCGAAATCCAACACTTAGCATATTTTTTAAATTGTCCATTTTTGCATTTTCATCATAAATAAAAAACACAAAAAGATTTTCAGTCCGGTGCACCATTGGTTAGAGTTAGGATCTGTGTTTGAGTGAAAATGCATGTTCTAACATTGGTCTCTTAACGATTGACTTTGGACTTTATTCATTAGAATTTCATTCTACTAATGAAGACCCGATGCTTTAAACAGATCAGGCAGTTTCTATTTCACACTTATCCAGACTTAATATCAATGTCTTATCATCTAGAGTCTTCTGTTCTAACTTTGATGCACCTTTACAGGAATCATGGAACCCACAGTCGTCCTTACCATACCGCATCCCCCCATTCCCAACAACAATGCCCAGTAACCCGAAGAATCCATTCTTCCCCAAGCTAAATTCGTTGAGTTCATGCCACATAAATGGCAGCTTGATGTGTCCATTCTTACCCGCGAAACCGAAACTCTAGCCGTTGACATCCTTACAAACCACCCACTCTACTACCCCCTTTCTGCAGCCATTTCCGTCCCCCAAATCTACCTACAACAATTCTGGCATCGGTTAAAATTTGTCGCCGATGCCGAACCCCACTTTACCACCACCATAGACTGTGTTCCCGTAAAATAACCACCACAACCATACGCCATATCCTACACCTACCTGCTGAGGCCTATTCCATGCATCGCCTTCACTTTACCCTCATTCCTTCCCTCCAAGAAAAACTTAATGAAATTCAAACCTTGGGATATGACGGTCCACTCACCAAACCTTCAGACTTCAGGACCAAGAATCTCGAGGCTCACTGGAGGATTCTTTTTGACTTCATCAGCAAGTGCTTCACCGCCAAGCATGCTGGCCACGACTCAGCGTCAGCTCAAGTCTTAGCAATGTTCGCTGCCTTTGCTTTCGATAGACACTTTGATTACGCGGCATTCCTCTTTGAGGAATTGAGGAGAGTTCACCTGGAGAGGGGCACCAAACGAGGATGAAAATACATCCCTCTCTAGCGTTTTCTACACTTAATAATTCAGTATGCCATGGACAACGACGACGACATACATGAATGTCCAGAGGCAGATGTCTACCCAACAGGCGATCCAAAAGCTTAATCTGCCAAAAGGGGCTCCTTCTGTACCAGTGCTGACAATCTCACTGTCTCTTCTTCAAAGGGCAGTGCAATCAGAAAGGGTTAGGGCATACTTGAGAGAATTTTATCCGAATGAGGCTCGGTCAGATCCAACTGACCCTACCCAGTCCGAAGGTGAGATTAGAGTGAGTGAGGAAGAGGGAGAAGCAGTGGAAGTAGAACAATCAATGGGTCTCGGTGAGCGGGAGCTTGTGAGTGTGACAGAGAGAGGAGCAGGTGAGGCAGCAGAGACGGCAGATTCCAAAAGAACCTTCTCTGTTGTAAGAGGGATTGAAATAACATCTGAGGGTGACCACAGCCCAATCAGCCGGACAACCAACTTTCAGACCATTAGTCTAATGGTCGAACTCACCCCAACCACCCACTTAGCATCCTCTCAACAGGGTGCTACTTCATTGCACGGGGATTTACCACGCATGCCATCACCCTCTCATTCGGAGAGCCGTGGTGTTGAATGAGGTCACACTCCGCCCCATGTGACGGAACATCTTTCTCCCACGATTCACTCCCCACCCCCACACACATCGCACGACGCCTTTGTGGCGTCCCATCAACGAGCTGCCTCCATGGCGGCTCCTCAAACTTCTAGATCTGAGCATCCCATTGTGTAGCCAGAAATGACAGAAAGAAGACCTGAAGTGGCTCCATCTACGCCATCCACTTCAGGTCATCTCCAAATAAACATAGAGATGTTAACGGCAGCTCTACGTGCTGCCAGTGTTGTTACCCAGGCTGCCCTGGACGCCCACAAGGAGGCTGCCGAGGAACGACATACTGCCCTTTGATCATTAATTAAGGGTAACGGTGTCGCCACTCAGGATGTGCCTCCTCCAGGGACCCGATCAGTCCAAATGATGATTCAGGAGCTATCTGATAAAATAGACGCGCAAAACCCCTTAATACTTCAAGTCCAGGAGCAACTAAACTCCTGCATGGACCGTCTAGAATCTGCTGTTATCGAGCTCCAGTGTCGTCCGGCTGAGTCCTAAATGAGGAAGCATGACGATCAGGACGACCCTGATCGCCATGAGGGGGAGAAGCATCGGAAGACTCAGTTTAAGGACCTAATGTTGATTGAAGGGGGAGCAGTATCAGAAAGTACAGACATTCAGGATTCAGGGGATAAGATGCACAAGGCTCAGGAGTACTTGATGATAGAAGACGAACCCATGTTTGAGGGTCCAGCTCCATTGGATCCAATGACGGCCATGGTAGAGTTCGAACCCATCAACGAAAAGGTTGAAATCATATTGGTGGCTGACTCACACTCCGATACTGATGACAACCAACCCTAAATCATCCCCTTAGCCTGAGCCCGAATCACCACAAAAATCCTCATCTTCATTTGAATTCTTAAACTCTGCGCCCCCAGCTCCACAACAAGAATCCCAAACAGTCCAAAGCCCTCCCAAATCTCAAAGTCCACCCATAATCCAACCTGCACCCCAAGTGAAATTTATGGATCCAGGACCCTCAGAAACCAGGCGGGTAGATAGATTTGATGACCCTCTTGAGCAGACCGGTATGTATGATAGAAGTGATCTCTACTGGGTGGGTTGGTATTCTAAAGGTGAGGTACACACTCTACCACCTGAATTGAAAGAGGATTTAAGACAAGAATGGCGGGGGAAAATTTTCAAATTACTTGAAGCCAAATCATCAGAGATAGAAGAACCCCCCGTTCAGGGCCTTAAAGAATTTCTGCAAAAGTTTCCGCCAGAACAGTTCCAGAATCCTTTTCTGGAAGAACGGTTTAAGATGGTGTTCAGAAAAAAGCCAGGGTCTTACAGCAGGCTCTTACTCATGGAACTTACCAACGTATCCAAATCTGAACAGGCCGAGTACAACCAATTGATGCTAAAGGAAAGGAGGTCCAAAGTCTCCAAGTCAAAAATAAAGAAACTCCTCAACATCACAATGTGCAGAAGAGCGAAGGTATACTATCCTGCCTTTCAGGTAGAGAGAGAAGATGGCACAGTGGAGGAGTTCTACGAAAATGCATTGGACTTCATAAACGTGGACGACGTCGAATTTCTACACAACCGACTGAAACACAGAATCAGAAAGCGTCTGTCTCACACTGACTGTCGTAGGTGCTCTCATTCGAAGTATGAACCGCCGCTCTATTATCATGTGCCTCAGAGATATTCAAATGGCGATAGAGAGCGTGCTGGTCAAAGTTGTACTACGGGCAGCTGACCAAGATAGCTTTCTTCTTGCCCACCATCCTGCTTAAAGAGTCATCTTCAGAGGAGGCCCGGGAGTTATTTTTGTGAACCAGAAAGGTTATAAGAGATTCATGCGCTTTGGGGATCTTCCTTGTTATTCCGACGGTACTATCAGAATGGTTAGAGTCGAGCTTACATGAAGAGTTCAAGAATATGTTGCTCAACCAGATCCAGAACTTAGACGATCACCGACGGAGATTCAGGATATCCTCAGCGGCATCGAATACCTGAACGAACGGCTATCCATGCGACAAGTGATTCGACGATTCGATGTCATCCTTGGGCTCCGTGAATCAACTGACCATGCCAGAGTTCCAGGACCTCCACAATGATCGAAAAGGGGGGGGGGGGGGATCGTTAGATATTAAATTTCGATCTTGTGGATCTCTTTTGTAATAATTATTTAGATTATGTTTAGTCTTGTATTTATTTTCTAGTTAGTTTTTTTGTATGGAAAAGTTGAAGGGGCAAATATGCTATTCCTTGATAGTTAATTAAAGGAGCCTACAACTAGGCTCCTAGGGTTTTGTAATGAAAGACACGGTTGAAATTGAGAAAGAAAGAAAGAATATTTGCAGCCGTCATTTTCAATTATTCTTTCAACATTCCTTTTGTTCTTCATCATTACACAATTATTGAGTTTACATTATTCTTGTGAGTGATAATGAAACATTTGTGTGCTGATTACATCTGAGAATCTATTACAACATTATATATGATATCAAGAATGTGTTTATTATTTAGTTTGTAGTTTTCTTTTCATATATGTGTTAAAAGATTAACTATCTTCATGGTTATGTTTCTAAAGACCGAGTGTTTTTACAAATAATAATTAAAAAAATGAAGTTTCATTAAAATTTGATGGTGATGAGATGATTTATATTTACTTATACTCTTCATATGTGATCATCAATGATTATCTCATCGTTTTACACATGATTTATCAATTCTTTTATATGATATTATTCTAATTGATTTTGGTTATCTCTATAACAAAATTCAAGTTTTGTCATTTAGACGCCTAAATTTTATACTTACTTGAGAAACGAGAGTTAAGATGATTTCATTTGACTACTCATTTATGTAGTTGAAATCATTTCAATCTTAATAATATTGGGTGTTGTTGATGTAGCGTTTATTTGATGAAATGATATGAATTCATGCAACACCCGAAATTTGTCACAAAATTTGTTACAAAATCACTTATGATTCATTTGTTGATGTTATTAGTGGTGGATGACAAAAAATTGTACTTAAAATACAATGATATATATGTTTATTCGTTAAACTAATTTCTAAATTAGTAATATTTAATTAATACTACTACATAGTTCTTAAAATGTGCAATGTTTTGTGATTTTATTCATTATCTAACTAAAACATGATTACAAGTAAAATGATGGCATTAACTTAAGTTTCATTCTATATGAATTGCAATGTTAATTAGAAAAACTAATATTTAATACTACTATTTATAATATGGACTAACAATAATAAAAAAGAAGTAGCAACTTAATTATTTATTAATTTTGAAGTTGGCGATGTTGACAGAGTACACGTATTTTAAATCATTGAATTAAGAAATTAATATTTGCATTTTTTTTTATTTTAGCGATTTAGTAAACTAAGATTTAATAATATTTAGTACCATTAAAACTATGACGTGAATTTATATATTTATGATATCAAAGGAATTTTAGGTATCATTAAAATAAATAAAAAATGATATATATAAGGTTAGTAGATATGTAAGATTTTTACTACTATTAACATTAAAGCAATATAATAAGGTTGGAAGAAGTGAAATACGTTTTTATTAATATTAACATTAAATCATTTAATATTAGATAAATAATTAGTTAAATGTAAAAAAAATATTGAAATCATCTTTAGTTCCTTTATATTTTATTTTCTAATAAAGTTTAATCAATAATATAATAAAAAAGTATTTAGTTCCATCAACAATGATTAAATGAATTTATGACATGAACATTTATTATAAAAATATTTAACTTCTTTACTTAATTTTGTATACAAATTAGATCTTGATCAATAACTATTAATATATAATCACTTAAATTGATTTATCTACAAAGCAACATCATTAATTTATATGTTTTTTTAAAAGATTAATTTATATGCTTTTGAATATGTTCTTTAAAATTTTTAAGAAAATCAGGTTCCTCCATATGTTAATATTTAATTTCTTTACTTAGTTTTGTATACAAACCAGATCTTGATCAATTAACTATTAATATATAATCACTTAAATTGATTCATCTATAAAGCAAAATCATTAATTATATGCTTTTTTTTTAAAGATAAATTTATATGCTTTTGAATATGTTCTTTAAATTTTTTAAAGAAAACCAGGTCCCTCCATATGTTGTTTTGATTATAAATTTTTAACGTGACTTCTTTTTTTAATATATATATCTCGATCCAATGCGAAATAATCAATCAAATATGGCTCAATCAAACAGCGAAAAATATTTTTAAGATATTCACATTTCAATATTTAAATTAAAAAAATAAAAATAACCGATCAGGCCGGTGCATCACACGGGCCGTCTTGACTAGTATCAATATCAATCAATATATATATAAAGTTGAGTCCATGTCATAAATATTCATGTGATAAATATTCATGTCATAATTGTTTAGATAATAATAGACTATCCATTTTCTCCAACTTGAAGAATTCCTTTAATAGTTTAATGTGATACTAAATCTTATATATATATATATATATATATATATATATAAATATAAAAGTTGAGTCCTATGTAATAAATAAGAGTATTAATTACTTATTTTTCTTTAAAGTTTTTTAATAGATTATATTATTTAAAATGTGTTTGCAAACACGCTCTTAGTTAATCTTTAATGGATTACTAATTAATTTATCGAACTTTAATTTTCCTTTAATAAATAATAACAAAATTAAAATTTAAGTAAATCATGCTAGCAAAATTGAATTTAAGTATCTTATTAAATTGAATTATAATAGATTATATTATTTTGTACATGTTTTATAAGATTACGTTTAATTAAATTTAAGTAAATTATGCTAGCAAATTTGAAAAAATATATTTTATCTTATGATTCATAAATTGTAATTTATACAAATTTTATAAGATTTTTTATCATTATTATTATGATTATGATTATGATTTTTATTTAGTAAACTATATATAAAAGCACCATATTTTTCTTTTATAAAAAAGTTGAGTCCTAACTTTAACAAATGTTGGCAATCAAATTTTTTGTATAAGTTAATTATTTTAAAATCTTCAGATTTATTGTTAAAAATTAAATCATTTATAAAAAAGAATATTATATTTCTTTTATTTTAATTTGGCAAATAATTTTTTTAGATTATTTATTATAATAGATTATATTACGTTTAATTAAATTTAAGTAAATTATGCTAGCGAATTTGAAAAAATATATTTTATCTTATGTTTCATAAATTGTAATTTATACAGATTTTTTAAGATTTTTTATCATTATTATTATGATTATTATTATTATTATTATTATTATTATTATTATTATTATTATTATTATTATTATTATTATTATTATTATTATTATTATTATTATTATTATTATTATTATTAATAAGTAAACTATATATAAAAGCACCATATTTTTATTATATAAAAAAGTTGAGTCCTAACTTTAACAAATGTTGGCAATCAATTTTTTTGTATAAGTTAATTATTTTAAAATCTTCAAATTTATTTGGTGATATTGAATTTAATGCCAACTATGTTGATCCAATATACGATACGAATATAAAAAACATATGTATTTTTTAATAAAATAGTCAGTAAAAACTAAATAAATTAATTACACATAATCTAATTAATTAAATAGTGTTAATTTAATAGATATATATACCGTTTATTTCATGAAAATAAACAATTCTTTTAACCAAAACATATGTATATTTTAAGAAATATTACATAATTTCTTTCTTACATTTAAAATTTGATTTGAGTCCCATGTATAAATAGTTGTGTTAATTTTTTAAATTTCATTTTAACTTTTCTTATTTTATATTTAAAAATTGTCTCATTTAAAATTTTGTTTTTTATTGTTTAATTTCATTACCGTTTCATGACCATTGGTTATCTATAACTAATTGTTATTTAATCCATTGGTTACAAAGAAAATAAAATGATTATCAAAGGTTATAAATAGTATGGGTTGCAAATAATTCATTTGTCAACTTAAAACATTCTCATTTTTCTTCTACGTTTTCACCGGTTAGTTTCTTTTTGATTTGTTCTTCTTTTGTTTTCAAATATCAAGTTTGTTATTCATCTCTAACTCACATATGTTTATTCTATATTGTGAAATCGATTAATACAATTTTGTTTTGTGATATTTTATATTTGATAGTGATAATGGTCCATCCATGTAAAGAAGTTCTTGACAAATTGACTTTCTAGAAAAAAAATTGTTTGTTCTTCAATACATACATTGATAATTCCTTATATTTGATGATATATTTATTTAAATTAATTTGACTTATATATTTTTATTAATAAATGAGCTAAAAAAATTAAAAAAAATTATTTATTTCTATTCTGAAATGTTGATGTAATATGTAATAAGGATGAAATTAACTGAGTATTCAACCTTTCTTGTCTAATGAAGCAACTGAGTTTTAGATGTATACAGAGGGAAAGCCGTGTGCAATGAAAAATGCAAGCACGGCTTGGGGAGGGATTTTTACTTATTTAACAAGGAAATTACCCATTCCGGAAGTAGTACATTCAGGAATTTAACATTGATGTCTAAGTTGGACGTTCATTCCTTTTCATTTCACTGACTAAGCTGACAAACCTCAAGTATGTACTCTCCAGCAGTTTCCCTTCTCTAGCTCTGAAGTTCTCGAACGTCATTAAACTGTTTTGGTCCCTGTTTGTTGTTGTCCTGTCTGATCCCCTCATCAACTTAAAAACCTCATCCCAGATGGATTTGGCTGTTTGGGTATTTGTCAGACAGGTGTATATATCATTTGGGATGGATATCAGCAACAATTTTCTAGTTGTCTTGTCCCCCCAGTTTTCTATGCTTTTGTGCCTCTGTTAGGTTAGTGACCTCAACAGTTCTTTTAGGTATTGGAGGGTTGCCGGTGGGTACAGCAGGTATTGTTTCAAGAAACACAGCCGGTCCGTCATTAAGGGACTTCAACATCTCATCAGACAGGTCGTGGAAACTTATGAACTCAAGAAATCTCTCACTCCATTGTACATATTCTCCTCGGTACAGGATTGGAGGTTTTGTTTCTAACCCCATGGCTAGTGCGTCTTTTGACATGTTGACTGAATTATAGGAATCTTCCAAGATCTTTTAAATGAGATTTTTGATTGAATTTGAAAATTTGATTCAACTTGAATATAAGTTGATCAAACTCGAATGATTGTTTACTGAAACTCGATCAATGAATGTGAACAACTCGAATATTGAATGGATCAACTCGATCAATGAGTGTGAAAAACTCGAACAAAGAATGTACTCAACTTGAATCTAGAAAAATAGTCAATTAGAATAATAATGCAACTCGAATTGAACTTCTGTTAAACTCGAATCAAGTGTGAGTCAACTCGAATGAAATATGAGTAAACTCGAATGATATTGACTGGTGATTGATTAAACTCGAATTAAAATTGAAATCCAGATATTTGTTTTGTAAAACTCGATTTTGTTTTCAAGTTAACTCGAATGAGTTTTCAAGTCAAATCGAATAGGTCTTCAAGTCAACTCGATTAAGTCTTCAAGTCAACTCGAATAAAACTTCAAGTCAACTCGAATAAAACTTCAAGTCAACTCGATTGAAAGACTTTTTAACTCGATTGATTTTGTGATCAACTCGATTGAATGGAATGATCAACTCGAATATAACTTTGTTCAACTCGATCAAAAAAGGGTTTTCTGAGTTATTCTGAAATTTAAAGTCTAATAAATTTAATCTATTCAGTAAAAATGCTTCAATTGATTCCAATTTGATATCGAAGGTAAGGTTTTTAATTTCAAACACTTTTTCTGAAAACACTTAGGTTAAAAACCGATTAAACCCCATGATTTTCACAAGAACAGTGAAGAACACATGGTTTTTCGCAAAATTCAGAAAAATCAATAAATCTTTTTATGTGTTTGGAATTACTTATTAAGCTTATGATCAAACTGATCGATTATCAAATACCTACCTTCGATCCAAGATTCAACAACAAAGATCAACGGAATCAAAAACCCTAATCGATTTTTCAATTTCTGAAAAAAGCGATAGAACAGTAACCGTTTTGCAATTTTTCTCAATCAAAAAATCATTCCTATATTGTGATACCAATTGTAATTCATGTATATTCAATTAACACTCATAAACAAAACAATTAAGAACATAAAATCAATAAAACTGAATGATTATGATTTCCAAAGATGAGAATTACAGAGATGAGAATGAAATGTTCGACAGCACTGTAGCCCTAGAATCACTGATTTCCGTGCAATTACAAAATGAATTTGTCAGTTTTTTTATTTACAAATTCAACTTTCTATTTATATGAAATTAACACTATGTACTATTTACAATTTAAACACTAGAATTATTTTATTTCATCAATTAAAATAAGATCTAACAAAATCTAACTCTGACTCGTATGAAGATCACCACTACACAACTCTGTCTCAAATTCTCTCATACCACAGATACTCATAAGATATATCATCGATACTCAATCCCTTTCTCACACATCTGTAATCAACTCATGCTGCCCATCATTTCAAAACAGATCACTACGGTAATCCCACCGAAGTATACCCTATTCATTACCCATGAAGCACTCTTCTCAATGAATCATGAAAGCACATGTTGCCCCTGATTATCTCTGAATAACCCTAGGAAACACTTCCTGATCATAGACTCTGCGCAGTTTCAGAAGCCCACTATATCACACAGTAATAGCACTCTATTACACTTCAACACAAAATCACTTCATGATCACAGACTCTGCACACTTCCTCATCTCTAACTCATCAATGTAACACAGATACTGAACTTAATCTCAATCACAAAGGTTGACCATCTCGAATTAGATCCCAATCTGCTTCACAATGTTTTTTTCCCTTATACTCATCTCCTAGATCTCGATATGATTATCAACAACTCTATTGAATTTGCATTTGAAATCTGAATGTTACAATTATAATCAATCAATTTTGGCGTCCCTCGCCATAATATCACCTCGTTGACACAAAATCATCCTATCTGACTCATGGTTATAACCCATCGATAGAAAAAAGGTTGGTTGCACTTTGTTTATTAATCCATTAGAATCGCAATCGTCATTGACACTCATCGTTCTATGAGTTACATATTAAAATCCACTATGGTATCAGCCACAGAATTTCTAATACCCACTCTTTTATTCTCAACAAAAGTCATTAACTCCACGATCGATCGTCTTCGATCACTTTTAAAGCCTGATCAACAGTAACATATTCAAAGATCTCAGTTTATCGCAATGCTCATCGGATGAACAAATACTCTCACTTTGTTTAGTCATCAATATCAAGTTGGAAACAAGTCACAAATTCTACTTTTTTACAATCAGCGCCAGTTCTCTGTCATTTTGTCTCAATTGCTCGGTTTGTTCACAAACAGCTCTTTTCACAATATCATCTCATATATGCTCTCACAGCTTAAGGATTATCATATGTGGTCTATCTCTTAGACTCTGTAACTCATCATATCGGTTCCCAGATCTCCTAATACTCTGTAATTGTAACCCACAACTCAATCATCTCACACAGACCATATCAGACCCATACTCTGTATCGCATTTATCTTATCTGGAATTCAACTCTGTATTCCCATACACTTTACCTCGAACTCTTACCCTGTAATATCATATATTCCATCTCGGACGGACGCACTGTGATCTCACACATGGCATTCTCTGAATTCTCAGTCTATCCCAAACAATCCGTTTGTCACCTTATTGTAAGTATCAAGACTCTGCTACACTCAGAAACCTCAAATCTCAGGCATTACCCTTGATTTCTTACAACTCAGATTAGTCTCAAATCTCTAGAATCACTTCATCTCTTTCACTGGTTATTAGGCACAAAAAGGCCTCAATCAAACCTGTTCTATATCATAGGGGGAGATTTTTAATCAACTGTTTGATACACTTAAGGGTATAATTTTAGGTCTCTTAATGCCTTATTGAAACCTGAAAAGTGATTTGCAATATAAACCCAAAGCTGCTCACCCTGTTACATTAGTTGTAACTTAGGCAAATTGCCCAAGCTGTCCTAAATAGTTGGACATGTTAGACATAAACTGTCTACACTGCTCATGTCTGTTGAGCAACTTGGACCAAATCTAAGTGTTTAGTTCTTTGTGAACAGCTTATAGACATTATGGAATTTGTTTCCGTGTCATCATGTAAAGTCTTGGATGAGAAGATCAGTTTTACAAGTCGAAGACAAGGTGGAAACTCAAAAGCTGCTTACACTGCCCGAGTTATTCTGATACATGAAGACAAAAAAAATATTTAAAATGGGTGACATACCATTTCTTATATCAAAAGAGATATACATGAAGAGGAAAATATTAAGGTTGACATCCTCTTTTAGGTAAAGCAACCCGCAACAGAGACAAAATGAAAAAGACAAAGATTCTGCATATGGGGACAAATTCTGTTTTGTCAGAATGTGCAGACTAGGTGTCTTGTCTTTTTGCAAAGGCACTCCACTATCTCTGCATCCAATGAGGAAGTTTTACTAGTATTCTCTGAGAGAGTATAAAAGGAAGCTTCTAAACAATATGAGATAACCAAGAGAGAGATATCCAGAACGTGCAAAAAGAAGTTTTCATGCATGCAAAGTCTGCTTAGAAAAGAATAGTTGAGTGTGTCCAAGCTGTTCTTGTTCAAGCTGTCTGTCTGTCTTGTAAAAACAGTGAGTGCATTTTGGTGAGTGAATTCATTGTAACTAGTCTGAATGTGTCTTAGATTAGTTGTCTATCTGTTGTTACTGTCATCTCAGTTTGACCTATTCCGCAGTTCAAACTTGTTTGTAATTAACACTTGTTGATATATACATACAATCATTGAGAAATTGTTGAAATTTTACGCAATGATAATTCAGCAGACCAAAGACATTGAGGACATGGACTTTCATATGGTGTTTGAAAACCTTAACAACTATCAGGAAGTTGTTTTAAGGAAGATATCTGGAAAAAAAAGGCTGAAAAAGAAACTGTTGATCCTTAGCGTTGCTAGCAGACAAGAAATACAAATACAAGCTAAAGAAGGAGAAACGAGTAGTTCTAAGAAGGAGTTCATCTGAATCAGACTCATCGGATTCCTCACCTGATTCTAAAATTGAGGAAATGAAGAAACAAATGGCCATACTGACAAAGGCATTTCAGAAGAAGTTTTACCGAAAACCAACCAATAACAAGATGAGATACAAAACAGGCTCACGAAAGTTTGACAAGAAGGACAGATATGACAAGTCAGGTGAAAGCAGTGGAAAGAAAACAGACAAATATGATAAATCTGAAAAGTCAGCCAAGAAGGACTCATACCAAAGTGCTACAACTGTGGCAAGCAGGGTCATTATGCTAGAGAACGTAGAATGCATGTAGTGAAAAATTCATAATACTACACAAGAAAGGCACTTCTAGCAAAGGAAAAGGAAGTTGGCAAAGCTCTAATGGCTGAAGATGATCACTGGCTTCAACTATCCGAGGATGAAGACATCTTAGATGAAGATGCACACATCTGTCTAAAGTCAGCAGTTTTTAATGAATCAGAACTTAGTGAGTCTGCGATGTTAGCAGAAGATGAAGTTTGGGTAGGGTTGACGGATGAGGAGAATGAAGAAAAAGAAGAGTGTGATGAGGAACTGACTGAAGAAGTAGCAATGATGGCAACAGGAGATGCTGGCGGCAACAAGAATAAAGAAAATGAAGACTCAGATTCAGATACATCAGAGAGTTCAGAGACACCTGAGGTACAAACTAACTTTGATTCTGAAAATGATGACTCCTGTATGCTAGAACAAAAACTGACGCAAATGGCTTACATGTTAAAGAAATTTGAAAAATCTTTAAAAGCCGAAAAGAAAAATGTCCATTCCTTGGAAAACAAACTAAATCAAGAACATGCGTTAGTATTAGATTTTTCCAAGGATAAGGCATTATCGTTACGATCTGTATCAGATATACAAGATAAAGCAAATGATCTTCAAAGTCAAATCCAGATGCTGAATAGCAATATATCTGACCTAACAGAAAAACTGAATTTAGCTGAATTAGAAGCATCAAGTTATTCTGTAAAATATCATGTCATTTTTATGAAAGAACAAAACTTTAAGAGAAAATTAAATCATTAGAGGATGAGTTTATAAAACGAGGTCAAAGAGATCAAACGATATATTTAAATCAACCTAAAGATACTGAATTTTATAATTCTAAATCTGGTATAGGTTGGACAAACCCTAAATATCTGACAAAATCTATTTGAAATTCACCTACTTTATATTATGTCAGATACACGAATTTAGGATTACAAATGACTTTTATGAAAGCATCGGATGAAATAGAATCAAGTGAAGATTCAAAAAGGTTAAGATCTGATAAAATGAAAAATTTTGTTGACTATAACAGAATAAATGAATCTTATCAAAATTCTTGAATTTATGAACAGTATATTCAGACTTATTCTGACAAGGATTTATCTGAAAATACAACTCAATCTCAAAAGTCATATTTACCAAATTAAATTCTTGAGAAGATGAACTATGATCTTGAATTGAAAATCAAAACTTTTGAGACTAAAAATCAAAATCTTAAGGCTGAAATTAATTCTTTGGAACAAAAGTTGCAAAACAGCCTGAAAACAAACCGATATCAGATCAAATACCTTCAATTCAACTTGATTCTATTAATTCTGAAAAAGAATTTGATCTGTATATGAACTCGGACTTTAACTCATTGGAAGAAATGTTTGTCAAAATAGATGAATTTGTCAAACCATTACATGACAAACAACTTGACAAACCTAAAGAACCTATTAGAATTCTGAAAAGAAAATCTACAGATTCAAAAGATTCATCAGAAAATTCACCAATTTTACAACTAAAAAAGGAGAAAACAAAAGTTCATTTTGTGACTCCTACTTATGAAAAAGGTGAATCATCTTCCTCAATGGAATCTATTGCACAAAAGGTCCAAACTTCCAAAGGTAATAGAATTTTACTATCATAAACATATTTCTAAAACGATTAATTCTCGTGTTTCTTGTATGTCAGATAATATTGTGAAAGGTTCTCGGAAGAAAGAATGGAGAAAGAAGCAGCGAGAAATGAAAAACAAGAGTATAAGACAGAGTGGAGAGTCAAAGAAACTATTGTTACAGATAGGATTAGACAATTTGAAAAATCTGTCTGTAATAATTTTACTGATAAACGATCTAATAAATACTCTCGAACTGCCTTAATTGCTTTAAATTCTGCTTCTTGTAATCCATTACATGCTAAATCTGATAAGTTCGCTTGGCTACCAAAGAAAAAGGATCCTTCTTTTAAACAAGAAAAGGTTCCAAAGAAGCAAATTTCGAAATCAGTTCCACATCGAACTGTACAAAAATGGATACCGAAATGTACTGTTAAAAAGTGGGTTTCTAAATTAAAAGAAGTATCTGATGAAAAGATGAATATCAAACCACATGATTTACCAAAATCAAAAGTACCCAACTATAAGTGGGTACCTCACATTTTATTTCATCTTACAGGTAAATCATGTGTGGTACCTTGACTCCGACTGCTCAAAGCACATGACCGAACAGAAAGAAACTCTCACTAACTTTGTTGATAAGTTTTGTGGGACGGTCCGTTTCGGGAATGATCAATTCTGCCTGATCAAAGGATATGGGAGTCTTGACTACGACAAGATAATGATACAAAAAGTATTCTACGTTAACGATCTCGGTCACAATCTGTTCAGCATTGGACAACTCTGCGATAAAGGATTACAGGTCAATTTTAAAGAAAATCGGTGCAGCATAAGATCTGGAGAAGGGAAGGAAATCCTTGCAGGGAATAGGAAAACAAATATGTACTCAATAGACCTAGTCTCAATCAATCTGAAGAAAGATGTTTGCTTATTATCAAAAGCAACATCTAAAATCTCTTGGCTATGGCATCGCCGCCTTTCTCACCTGAATTTTAAAGAGTTAAACAAACTTGTAAAAGATGGGTTAGTCAAAGGGCTACCAACTCTCAGGTTTCAAAAAGAGCAGTTGTGCGCAGCCTGTGAAAAAGGAAAGAAGGTTAGAGCGTCTCACAAGTCCAAAACTGGACACTCGTCAACGAGAGCATTAGAACTGCTTAATATGGACTTGTGTGGACCAATGCGAGTATAGAGCATAAACAAAAAGAGATATGTGTTGGTAATAGTCGATGACTACTCCAAATACACATGGGTATTCTTTCTGCGTTCCAAATCTGATGCTACCGAGATAATAATCGACTTCATTCGCAGAATTCAAGTCAAGTTGCAGCTCTCATTTCAAACCATCAGATCAGATAATGGGACAGAATTTAAGAATAAATCTCTCAAGTCGTTTCTAAATTCTGTGGGAATAACTCATGAATTCTCAGCAGCTCGCACTCCACAGCAAAATGGTGTAGTTGAACGAAGAAATCGCACCCTAGTGGAATCTACAAGAACGATGCTGGCATATTCAAACCTTCCATTATTCCTTTGGGCTGAAGCTGTAGCAACGGCTTGTTTTATGCAGAACAGATCCATAATCAACAAGAGATTCGGAAAGACTCCGTATGAATTAATAAACGAACGAGTACCTAATGTCAAAATTTTTCATGTCATTAGATGCAGGTGTTTCATACTAAATGACAAAGACAATCTGGGAAAATTTAGTCAGAAAGCTGATGAAGGCATCTTCATTGGTTATTCAAAGGAGTCTGTAGCCTTCCGAGTCTACAATAAGAGGACAAAGACAGTCAATGAAAGTGTAAATGTGAAATTCGATGAAGGCGTTGTAATGGCTTCTGAACATACCAGTTCATGACCCGATCTTAACAAGCCGACTTCTATGAAGTCATCTGAACAGAGTGCAGAAAATTCTGATTTAAATAAACTGTTCGAGAATTTTTATGAAGACTACTTTGAACAGCCCAAACCTAATGTTTCAAATTTGGAGCCTGACAGGATTAGTGAAGATCCAGTCGTAGTCTCAGATTATTCTCACCAACCTATTTCAGAAGAAACTGGAGGGGCTTCAACGACAGACGTACATTTACCTATTGACAATGTACCACCCATTCAACCTCCAGTATCTTTGGAAACCCCATTACCTTCTGAAGATTCAGAAACCCCGATCTCAGTTGATATATCATCAACCTCAGAACCTAACCCCCGAATTCCCCATCTAGACTTAAACCTCAATCAAGATCAACTTTAACCTTACCCACATACCTTTAAATGGACAAGGAATCACCTAACTGAAAACATCATAGGTTATCCTTCAGCTTCAGTCAAAACCAGAAGAGCAACCATGAACGAGTGCTTATTTTCAAATTTTCTGAGTAAAATTGAGCCAAACTGGATGCTGATTGGATCATGGCTATGAAAGAAGAGCTAAATCAGTTTGAGAGGTTGAAGGTCTGGAGGTTGGTGAAGCGACCAAAAGACAAATCAATCATTGGCACGAAGTGGATATTCAAAAATAAGAAGGATGAACACGGTGTCATCATTCGTAACAAGGCTCGCCTCATCGCCAAAGGATACAGTCAGCAAGAAGGGATTGCTTATGATGAAACATTCGCTTTTGTTGCTAGGATAGAATCAATTAGGATGTTTTTGGCTTTTGCAGCTCACAAAAACTTTACTGTTTATCAAATGGATGTAAAAACTGCGTTTCTAAATGGGGAACCGACAGACGAATTATATACATATCAGCCTGAAGGGTTTACTGATCCTTCGAAGCCTGATCATGTATATATTTTAGATAAATCTTTGTATGGCCTTAAACAAACACCTCGTGCTTGGTATGATGCACTTTCAACATATCTGTTGAAATGTGGATTTAACAAAGGTGCAGTGGATACAACCATGTTTATAAAACATTAGGGTTCAGATATCATAATTATTCAATTCTATGTAGATGATATAATATTTAGGTCTACTAGTCCAGAATTTTGCTTTCTTAATGTCCCAAAAATTTGAAATGAGCATGATAGGAGAAATCAATTTTTTCTTAGGTTTAAAAGTGAAACAACTGACTGATGGAATTTTCATCAATCAGTCCAAATATATTCAGGACATGTTAAAGAAAGTTAACATGGTAAATAGTACTCCTATGAAAACTCCCATGGCTCCAAATTCCAAATCAAAACTCGGTGAGGACATTTCAGGGAAACCTGTAGATGTAACTCATTATCGAGGCATTATTGGGTCATTAATGTATTTAACTACAAGTAGACCTGATATTATGTTTGCTACATGTGTTAGTGCTAGATATCACACACATCCGAAAGAATCACATTTGGCTGCTGCCAAAAGAATTTTGAGATATCTAAAGGGAACACCAAACTTAGGTTTGTGGTATCCCCGGGAATCATCATTAACTTTAACTGCCTTTTCTGATGCTGATCATGAGCAGTCCAATTCCTAGGTGATAAACTCATCTGTTGGTCATCCAAGAAACAAGATTATGTTTCACTGTCTACAGCCGAAGATGAATACGTTGCTGTATCATCGTGCTGTTCCCAAGTGTTGTGGATGAAGAGCCAACTCAGAGACTACGGGTTTACACCACAAAAGATTCCAATTTACTGTGACTTTCAAAGTGCAATAGCCATAGCTTCCAATCCGGTGCAACATTCTAAAACCAAACACATCGACATCCGGTATCATTTTACTAAAGATCATGTAGAAAATGGTAATATAGAATTATATTTTGTACCTACTGAATATCAATTATCTGACTTGTTTACCAAAGCCTTAGATGAAAAACGTTTTAATTTTTTGGTATACAAGTTGGTTATGTTGAATCGCTAGACTTAAAATTTCAGTAGTTACAAGTTAAAATTTTAATATTACATTGTTTTATTTTGATTTAAATTTGTTGTTAATCTCATGTGAATTTAAAGTTTAAATTTTTCAGAGTTTAACAGATCTGGATTGCCATGTGCAGGGGGAGCAGAAAGATATTTTTATCTGATTTTTAAAAATCTGATAAATTTCTATTTGATTTTTGTAGGGGGAGATGTCATTATACATCTGAGGGGGAGCTTAACTACAAATATGAAGGGGGAGCAATTTATTTTTTTTATTGTTGATTTTTTTTAGTTAAAATTTTTTGTGTGTTGTTAAATTTTTTTTTAGTTGCTGTTGTTTTTTTAGGGGTATTATTTTTCTTTTACAAAATTTTGATTGATATTTTTAGTTATCTTCATTTTTTTTAGTTATTTCTTTAGTAGTAGTTTGATTCTCATGAAATGGGCTTAAAATAAAAGCCCATATTGTTTTGAGTGGGCTGGGTTTAAATTTTAGGATATGAAATTTCAACTATAAAGTTGAAGTTCAAATTTCAAAATTACTTTTTCCAAAAGCTTGAAAACTGTTACATCGTCTTCACCGACACACCCGTTCACTTGCTTATTCACGAAGAAATCATTTTCAACATCTGATTTTCAGCATTTAAGATAAAAATTGTTAGTCCATTTCATGTATTTTCCATGTATATGTTTAGTTTCAGTTTTATTTTGTGAATTTTATTGAATTTTTGACTACTATGTGTGTGTTCGTATATTCTCTGTATGTGTTTATGGGTTTTAATGAGTTGTTGATTACAATCTGAAATTGAGTGTGTGTTTGCCTGCGGATTACTTACATGAACTTGAAAATCAAATTTCAAGTCTCGGTTTCAAACACACAAACATAATCTTGAAATTTTTGGTTTGAAAGGTTTCGAGTTGATAAAAACAGAATATTGAATTTTTTGGGCTGATTTGATTGTTTCTGGACAATGTTCAGTAAACAAATGTTATTTGAAATCAATTTTCGAGTAGGACTCAATTTTTGAATAAGTGAAAAAGTCCATGGATTGAAATGTTTGAAAATATCAGTGTATGTGGACTTAAAAATAATTTTTAACATTTTCTCGATTAAAACTGTAATCGAGAATGTGTCAAGTTTCAGAAGAGTTGAGTGAAGGTCTAATCGAGAAACTGGTTGTTTCATTCGAGTTGGATACTTCGTGGTTCGAGAAACTATTATGTGTTATTCGAGTTGGTTTCTTTTCAGGACTTCGAAAAATTTTAAAATAACCCTCGATAACAAAACTGATTCGAGTCCTTTCAAGTTTTATTCGAGTTGGACTCATATATTATTCGAGTCCTTTCAAGTTTCATTCGAGTTGGGCTCATTCAAGGACTTAGAACATTTTTCTTAGATTCTCGATAAAACGTTTCATTTGAGGACAAAACAAGGTCATTCGAGTTTATCATAAGTGTCATCCGAGAAAATTTTAACTTCATTCGAGTTGGTCCTTTCATTCATTCGAGAAAGTCCTTCATTATTCGAGTTCTATATGTGTTTCAATCGAGTTGGATCATGCATTATTCGAGAAACTTTCTTTTTTCACCCGAGTTTCATACTCAATGTTGTTCAAAATTTTCGAAGTGTTGGGAATTTAATTTTTTAAGAAAAATTTCACATTTTTCAAGAAATTTTTTAAATTTGTGTTTTTCTAACATTGGACTCTTAACGATTGACTTTGGAATCCTAGAATCCCAATGCATTAAACAGAGAAACACATATTTTTCTAATTTCTAGTAAAATGTTTTGTTTTTCTATTTGCAGGATTTCATTTGATTATCTGTTGTATCTAACATGTTTATTACTTTTCATATGTTTCAAATGGCATCACCAGCTCAATCCCAACCCTCTAACTCATCTGATTCCCATTCATCGTCAAATCACACCTTAGTTTCCAAACCATTCAAATCCGCCTCCACTGTTATCCCAGAAAATCAGCTTGTTAAACCTCGTTATTGCTTACCCTTTCTTAATAACAACCATCGCCTTGATCCTAAAGTCATAAAATTAAGCCACCCGATCGTCGTAGACATTCTTAAAGGACACCCTTTAGGATATCTACTTCAATACAAACCTTCGATTCCCCCGGTTTATCTACAACAATTTTGGTGTGTTTGTCCCAGCTGATGGTAACCATCACTTTAAGGTTACCATTGATCAATTCAAGACGAAGATTATATTAGCCAGATTGAGGCACAATCTGTTTCTACCCTGTCGCATCGATACCGTGAATTTCCCAGAGCTAGCCGATTTCGAGGATTTTGTATCAGATGAAGAACTAGTACATGATCTAATTTCCCTGGGTTACTCAAAACCACTACCAAAGAGTTCTAAGTTCCATAGGAATGGACTTATTGGAGAATGGTACACACTTTTTGGCATTATAAATCGATGCATGACGTCAAAGCATACTGGGATTCATTGGTGTAGCATTCACTATCTAAGAACTTTTCATGGGATCGCGTTCAACAAACATTATGACTACGCACAATGTATCTGGGAAGATCTGAAGGAAGTCGTGTTAGCAAAAATGACAAATAGAGCAATAAAATTTGTCCCTCTTCAACGTTTTATCCAAATTCTGATCAGAGGAATATTAAGGGGAAATGAAAAGATTCCTAAAATCTCTAATGCTCAACGGTGCCCTGATTACGTATGATGAGCTTGCATGGAATACAAGATTCACCAACTGCAAACATAATGCCAATTCCTGAAGCGATATTAAAGTATGCTAATCCGGAGAGAGAGCATGTGAGGTTGTATCGAATAGATTATGCTCCTGTAGAAACCCAAGAACCGGGTTTTCTTAACCAGGAGGCTGTAGGTGAGGAGGAACTTCAGCTTGGGGCTGAAGTTCAGGGAAGCCAAGTTGTGAGTGAGGGAGTAGAAGTACAAAAGAGGGGTGGTGAGGGAGAAACAAGCAGCTCAGATTCTGAATGCACACTATCCAATATTGGTGAGGGAGCTGCAGAAGGAGATGATGATAATGATGATGATGATGATGATGAGGGAGGTAATGATCCAAATGAAGGAGGTGCAACATTAATTGATATTGTAGAGATAGCTAGACAGAGTGTGAGGGAGGTTCCTAGCCCAGAAAGCCAGGATCAAACTACATCTGTTGTTAGCACCCAACAGGGAGTTAACATTGAAATAGTCAGCATCCCACTAACATCTGCACACCCCACTAGCCACTCAGTCTCCTCTCAACAAGAGACTGCTTCAATTTCTCACCGGGATGAAACACATTTTCTATCCGAAAATCCTTTGGATTTTATGGATATTGAACCAAGTACACATCTGCCCGGGTGTACGACTTCATTTGTTGCACAAAGTATATGTGAATATTGAATCCTAACAATCAATCAACAATAACAACAATTAATTAATAACAAGAACATTAAAACTAACCGAATGATTTGATTGATGACTGAATGATTACAAAGAGAATGTTACTGTAGCCCTAGATCTCTGTGTGAATCCGTGCGTATACAATATGCAATATGTCAGATCTTGATATTCTATTAGAAAGTCAAACTACTATTTATATATATTTTTACAACTATGAACTAATTACAAAACATACCCTCGACTTTGTATTTCATCAACAAAAAGATATTACAACAATCTCCCCCTTTGATAGAATAAGCAAAGTCTTCAAGTAGATAACCCCAGCTTTAACTCAAACCTTCTTATACTTTTTCTGTCCGAAAGTCTCCATTCAATTTTGGATATGAACTACACCATCAACCTTCTGTCATTCACAGATAAAGCTCCTTTCTTAGTTTTTCTCTTTCTGTCCGATGCCAGCTTTCTTTTCAACCCATTCAAAACTTTCTGTAACGTATCATCACAAAATTTATTAAGTTCAACGCTCCTCATTGCTCTTAACTTTTTATTTCGGTCTTTGTACATGACCGCAGGATGCTTGACCATAATGACTTGATACTCTTTTAGATCTCCAGCAAACTTGATTTCTCGATTCGGAGCTGTAATGTTTATTTTCCTCATTCCTCTTTGGACACCAATCTACAGATCTTGCACAGACATCAATACCAGTTTGGTATGCATGAAGTGAAAAATAGTCTTCAGTGCAAATCTACAGTGTTCATTTCTCTTATTGCGGCACAATTCATCAAATAAGTCTTCTATATCGACCAAGTGCATATTGAACATGTCTGCTTCAGTGAATGTATAGATATTTCCATCCGCTCTTGTGACAGTGAACATAGGATAGAAGATCTGAACGAACCGGTCTTTCTCAATTTTGATTAAATCAACTATCCTAAATTCACTCTTCACTTTATCCACTGGTTGGGTCTTGTTCCTCAAGAAACTAGCATAGTTGACAAGATTCGGCATATTAGGCTCCAGAATCCTAAACAGTTTTAGAAACGTACATGGAGCTTGTTTCTTGCAAAAAATTATTTTCTCCAGAATATCTTTAAGATAGGGCAATTTATTCCTTTTCTTGATGAACTCAGCTGACTTTCTTGTAGATAATTCAAATTTTCTAACTTTCTTCTTGCTGATTTCATCCTTATTTAGCAAAGTAAGCATATCTCTTATTTCCCTTTGCATAACTTGTTGAGCTTCAAACCTGAGTCGATGTTGTTTTTGTGACTCATCAGCCAGAATGTATTCATTGAAAAATCTTTCCATTACTTTAACTTCGTTCAGCTCCACTCTCTCTTGTACTATCACATTCTCAATCGGAAATTCTTCAATCTCTTCTTTAACTTGAACCTCAACCTCAGGATTTTCAACCGTTGGTGTTGTTATGGATTCTTTCAAAATATCTTGCACTAACTCTTCTTCTTCCTCAATTCTTTCAGCTTGAAGATCAATATCAATTAATGCGATCAAATCATCATCATCCGATAACTCAACATAGACCTCTTTCTCACCATCAGATTCTATTCCTTGAATCATCAACCTTTGATCCTGAACTTCTTGAATATCATCTTTTGAATCTTTATATTCCTCAAAATTGTAAATTTCTGACTGAATGTTCAAAGGTACTGGAACATCTTCATGAAGAATCAATCCCAGCTCACTCTAAACATCAGCAGGTTCCTTTGAGCTTCCTCCTTCCTTTTCTCTAACCTCAGCCTCCTTCTTTGGATATCTGATCATTAAAATTCCCGGTGTAGGCTCGTAAAGCTTCCTCCTCTTCTCCCCCTCATGAGGAGCATCATCAGAGTCTTCGACATGCTCATCATGTTTGCGTTTTGATGTAGAAGCTTGAGCCTTACACGTCTGTTCAACAGCTGCCACCCTTTCTGATAAATTGCCTAACGTAGTGATTACCGTGCTTTCTAAGCCTATCATCATTTCTCTCATTTCGTCAAACTGCTCAAACACTAAGTCCCTTAGTTCCTCAATGGCTTGATTCGGATCAGGTTGCTTCACTGACACCTCGGCTACGGAATTTCCTTTCAAAAATTTGTGAATGTTATTCATTTGAGCCCTAACTTCAGATACCTGAGCTGAAACATGATTTTTTACTCCCGCAACAGCAGCATTTAAGGCTTGGCTCAGAGATGTTTCAGTAACAAATGGGGAAAGACTAACGACTGGGTCACTCAGACTTCTAGTTGTCACAATAGTGGAACTTGTGTAAAGAACCTCTGTGTGGCCAGTGCTTAGAGTTGTCAGTGTGGTAGCTCTAACTGGACTTCCACCCTCTTCAAGTGACGGAGCAACGAATGCTTCCGTAATTGAGGATGTTCCGGCAGGAACACTAAGTTCAACCACACTGACTTCAACAAATGAAGTAGACTCGAGTGTCCTATCGTGTATCGGTTCTAGAAACGGTGCTTAAAATGAAGTTGTACACTCGGGAAGATGTATACTGATTTCAATATCCATCAAATCCAAGGGATTATCGGATAGCTGATGTGCTTGATCCCGGTGCTCAAGTGAAACAGTCTCCTGTTGAGAGGAGACTGAGTGGATGGTGGGGTGTGCAATCGTCAGTGGGATACTGACTTCTTCAATGCTAACTCCCTGTTGGGAGCTAGCAGCAGTTGTGGTAGTATCCCGGCTTTCTAGGTGTAGAACATCCCTCACACTTATATTAACAATATCCATTAAAACTGCTCCTCCCTCATCATGATCATGTCCACCATCATCATCATCATCATCATCACCTTCCTCTTCTCCCTCATTAATATTTGATAAAGTACGTTCAGAATCGGAACTACTTTCTTCTCTCTCACCTCCCCTTACTGCACCCACTTCTCCCTCAGACACTAAAGGGCTTCCCTAAACTTCAGCCCCTTGCTGAAGTTCCTCTCTTCCTATAACTCCTTGGTTTAGAGAACCTGGTTCCTGGGTCTCTATGGGAGCATGGTCTATGCAATATAACCTCACATTCTCACTGGATTGATCAGCATACCTTTACAGTGCTTTTGGTATTGGCATAATGTTGGCATTTGGAGAATCCGGAACTTCATGTAGGCTCATCATTACGTAATCTGGGCATCTTTGAGAGTTTGCTCTTTTTGGTATATTCTCGTTTGCTCGGAGAATGCCTCGAATTAGAATCTGAATGAACCTTTGTAGTGGTACAAACTTTCTCGATCTGTTTGTTGTCTTGGAAAGTACAATTTCTTTGAGGTCTTCCCATATGCATTGCGCATAATCATAGTGCTTGTTGAAAGCAATGTCGTGGAAGATCCTGAGATAGTGTATACTTCATCTGTCTATGCATGTGTGTTTAGACGTCATGCACCTATTAATGATTCCGAATAGAGTGTACCATTCACCATTCAAGCCATTGCGATGAAAATTTGAACTTTTAGGTAGTGGCTTTGAATATCCCAAACATATGAGATCATGGACCAACTCCTCATCTGACACGAACACTTCAAAATCAGCTAACTCTGGAAAGTTAACTGTATAAATCCTTCTGGGTAGGAACATGTTGTGTCGAAGTCTGGCCAAGGTGATCTTAGATTTAAACTGATCAATGGTAACCTTGAAGTGGTGGTTACCATCTGCTGGAACAAACTTTACAGTATGCCAAAATTGCTGAAGGTAGACTTGTGGAAAGGATGGTTTATATTGGAGAAGATATCCCAAAGGATGTCCTTTGAGAATATCAATGATAATTGGGTGACTGACTTTAATCACCTTTTTATGAAGACGGTGATTATTGTCTTTGAATGGAAGGCAACTTTTGGGTTTGACTAGTTGATTGTCGGGTATTGTAAGGTCCTGAACTTACGGATCTATCTAGACGCGACACCGTCCAACGAGTGTGGAATACTCGTTAGCGGCTTGACGGTAAGATCACATGCACGGAACACGGAGACTACCACGGCGTTGTACGAACAACTACGAACGTACCTACATGATGATTCTCTCCAAAAACACTCTCTGAATCCTGATAAACTTGAGATCGCCTTTGCTTAATTACTCTCCGGAATTCTGCAAAAGTCTAACAATTATTCGAGTTAATCCTTAATTATACTGACCCATTCGAGTTTGTCTTAGGACAAATTCGAATCAGGCCCAAGGCCCATTCGAATTTGTCCACTTGACAAACTCGAAACTGCCTTATATGCAAATTCGAATTTAGACCAAATTCGAATTTGCCTTATGTGATAAATTCGATTTTACTCTAAATTCGAATTTCACATGTCAAACTTCTATTTGAACTTATGTTTTCACTTATGTTTGAATTTATCTTTGAACTTTATGTTTGAACTTCTTGTAATGCGTTACACCAAGTTCAAACATACAATCAATCAATATCAAACACATATAAACACATATATCAAATACTAGTCAATATTCAATATTACATAAGTTGACTTACACAAAATGCCAACTATACTTAGACTGTTATCGTCACACAAGATGTACCAACAGACTCCCCCTTGACGATAGCTTCTAACTATTTACATTTTGATTAAGTATCTGGTTTATTTAAACTACTACCAGCATACAGGCCTTGTTCATAACAAACTTTAACCACATTCTGATACTTTCTGGCCTCAAACTCCATATGTGCATCACTCGAGATTTTATGAGTATGAAGCACTTGAAGGTCATCTCTGGAGAGATTAACGAGGTGCAGCGGATCGTATACTCTAAGAATCACCTTTTCTTCTAAGTCTTCCATCACTTCTTCACCTGTCTCGCTTTCAACATACCACCAGTTGAGATTACTCAACACATTCTGTGGCATCGGCTTTAGTGGGATTTTCTTCAAACATCTAACTGGTTTATATTAAATTTTCATCCATGGTCTACCAGTCAGAGGATCAATTCTAGTATGGTCCATCACTCTTTTTCCAGTTCTCGGATTGAGTCTTTCAAATTTCCTCGACCTCCCTTCCCTTCTAATGATCTTAGCAATGATTTCAGCGTAGGGATCGTCTCCGATATTTATAAGCTCCTTCCATGCCAACGCTTTTATCTCAACCTTTGGTAACGAGTTGAAATCTTTCAATCTTCTCCTGAGATACTGGAGGCGATCCTTTCTCTTGATAATGAACAGCTGCAGTTCTCGATCAAAGAACCAGCTAATTATATTTCCTGACAGCTTTCCAGCACTAGGCACACACATCTTTTCCTTCAATTCCATCTCCTTCTTCTCTGCCCTAAACCATAGCTTTCTCTTTTCTTCATTAGTAAGCTCTCTGGCATGCTCTTCAGCTTGTGATTCAACATTTAAGGCAGCTTTAACAGCTTTGATGTCAATCACATTATGTTCCCCCGGCAAATATGTATCGGTGATGGGAATTTCCTGAATAATAATCTCATTTGCTTCATCTTCCTCATCACCTAACACTTCATCATCTGGTTGCCATTCCGGAACATCTTCAGGAATAATCTCCCCTTCCTCCAACTCATCACTCTCATCTTCAAAATCAAACTCTAACACCTCTTCTTCCTCAATATTCATTAGAGCTTCAATGATTTCATTCATGTCGCTCTCCATACTCTTTGAGGAACTCGCCTCACCTCCTCCCGCTCCACTCTGACTTGGCTCCCCCTGAAGTTCAGCATGTTGAACAGCAGAAAAATCTACTGGCTCACTGTCTTTCGGTGCATTGGGATCATTGCCTTCATCATCATCACCCCTTCTCTGCTCTTCAGAATCCCTACAACTTGTCTCCCCCTGAGCCTTTAGATTTTGCATCAATTGCTCAATAAGGGCCCTCATTGTGCGGATTTCTGCAGCCTGATCTGCAACAAACGTTTTTAGCTCAAGATTCTCTTGTTGAATGTTTCCAGCCAATGTCTTCAACTCTGCATTTTCCTTGTCAATGTTTGCATTATGCGTCTGTATCTCTCCAATGGCTTTAGTGAGCTGAAAGATTTGGAATTGTTGGAAGTCAACCTTGCTTATGAGCTCAGCGAATCATAGATTGTCGATGTAGGTGGATGATGTGGATGGAATGGATTGGATGGGTGTCGGACTGATTGGGGGTGGAATGGTTGTTGAACAGGTGGTGGTGATGGTGGGATGTCTGTTTGAGCGGATGGAATTTCTGGCTCAGAAGCAGAGGCCGATGAAGCTCCCAGCATAAAACGATGCCTTTTGGCCCTCTGCCTAGGAACCAAAGGAGTAGTATCTTCAACTTCAAAGTCTGAGTCATCGTCATCAGAAAACTCTCGATGCTCTTCTCTTTGCAGCCTCTTCATCAATAACTATTACCCGGGATCCATATGTGGCTACCCGGATAGTCGGATCTTCTGAACCTTCCTTAATTTCAATCTCTTCTGCTTCTTCCGAGTCAGATTCAGAGGTTGACTCTGCTTCACCTGCTGCCTCAGGTTCATACTCATCGATCTGTCGGAAAATTTCATCTTCATCAGCCGGTGGCTCCAGAATATCTCCAATGAGCTCAGAAGTAATTGCTTCATTTACAAGAGGCCCCTGTGCCCATATTTCTTCCAATGTTTCTACCCTTGGATCAGATACGGGAGGTACACTTGAAGGACCAGCTTCTTCTGGCTCTTGCACTCGGCTTGTTGAAGGCCTAGTGGCCTGAGTCTGTCTGACTGATGGTCTTTGCCTCCTGCTTTGTTGCCGAGGCCTGGGCTGTTGTGGCTGCTGTGGAATTTGAACTTCCCCGGCCCAGTTGGCACCTTCAGGGGCTTGAAAATCCGGATTAACCACTGCACCAAAAAGTGGTGCCTCCACTGGTCTAGCCAATGCACCTCTGTGTGCTTGGCAATCTGCGAATATTCTTTTGTCAATTACAGCAACACTTTGAATCTCAGGTAATTGCGGCAGATTTGGCAGGAAATGTCGCATCAACATCATCACGAACCGTGGGTACAACAAGAATCTTTCTCGTGCCTGTGCTGTTATCTGATGAACAAACTCTGCAAAGAACATTTCTGAATAGCTGAACCTCTGATTGTAAACTAACGCGATCATTCCCGACTGAATCTTCGACACAATATAATCAAATCCTGCTTTCTTTGGAGCAAAGCACACCATGAACACGTGTGCAAGATATCTCCACTTCCCGATTAACCCGCTCTTCATATATGACGACTTAGCCACATCCAGGCTATAACCCATTCTCATGAACGCAGCTTGCCTGACTGCTAGCGGAAAGTCTATCGGCCCAGCTTCTTGCTCTGAAGAGACCAACTGCAGCACTCTGCGTAACAAATCTGCTGAGAATACTAGTGTCTGTCCCGCTATCCTGGTCTTTAATACAGTCCGAGTAACAGTACAATCGACCTGCAGATGGTCCCAAAATTCACGAACATATGGGATCACTATTTGTACGTTATGCGAAAGGGCAAAAGAAACCCTCGAAGCGGCCAAAAAATCCACCATCTGGCGGAATGCCTGAGCTTCAGGCAACTCACGGTCAGGAGAAATGACCATATTATGCTTTTGAACAAAAATTCTATCTGCCATATCTGCACAATAAAGTATATAAAATATTAGAATTATCAAGATAAACATATGCTTGTTTAAATTCAAATTTGTTTTATTTTGAGCTTATGTAAGTTCAAAATCCAACACTCATGAATTTCTACAAGTTTGGTTAAATTTTAAGCAAATAATTCGAATTTTATGGTAAATTTGAATACCAAATTCGAAACAACACTCATTTCGAGTTTATTGGCTTCTTTGAGTTTATTGACAAACTCGAAGTCACGATCAAAGTCGAAGCCATGAACAAACTCGAAGATGTCGGTGTGTTAAACACAAAACTCCAAGATTTCAACCATTTTAGACTTAGAAAATTACATTCATTAGCCCTAATAGGTTCTAATCAAGGATTTTTTCACTATTTTATGTTTCACCGGTTCAAACTTTGTCATTTTGAAATACAAAGTTCACACCATTAAAACCTCAAAATCGGTTGATTTTGGCTCAAATTGAGTCTAAGACATCCTAATTCTTGTACAATGAAGTTGATTATACCTAGATTTGTTAGGATTCTCGAACACAAATGGACAAAAACTCGACAAATAGTGAAAAACTCGAAGTCGGTAAAGTCGAAAGCCTAAACTCGAAATCTCTCTGATAAACTCGAAGTACTAAAATCGAAGGTAGGTGAATAATGAATGTCACTGTTGACCTATTTATACTAACCACCTTCGAGTTTGTGACTTGTTTCGAGTTTACTGCCAAACTCGAAGTCCCTGCCAAATTCGAATATACATTCAATTTTGGCTTAAACTCGAATTTAACTTGAAAATTTTGAAAATTTTGAAAATCTTTGAATTAACTTCAACTTTTTCAACTTTTCCAACTTTTTCGTGTAACGGAATAAACTATGCAAAATCATTTACCCTAAGCACAAGATATTCACACAGTGCTTATTTTATTCAACTAAGAATGCACCCCGAGTAACTTTTGACCTTTTTCCTAAAATTTAAAATTTAGAAATAAAAAAAATAAAAAAATAAAAATAAAAATAAAATAAATTAAATTAATAAAGTAAAAATAAAATTTTGAACAAATATTTAAACTTAGACTAATCTATCTTAAATTTAAAATTTACAACCTATACTTAACACGAACAGAATATTTTTGGTGAGTATAGTCAAAGAAAGGTTCAATCAGATAGCGGTGTCAAATACGCACTTTCAGTATTCAAACTTTCACACTTAGGAATTTTTTATTCCTTATTATTGTTTGTCGTGACATACATTTCTAGCCGATTGTTGGTATTATTTTCCCTTTAAACATGTTACACTTTGAAATATCCCTAGGCCTTTTTATTTATCAAAAAATTACCTTACGTGACTCATACTTAGACATACTTTTATGATCAAGGCATATACACAATGATTATAACTTTTTGGTATTGCAAACTTTCTTTAAAAGGCAAACATCGGACACAGGTCTGTATTTACATACAACAAAGTGTCTTAGTTTGTCTTAAGGTTTATTTTTAAAGCTAGCAAGACAGCGGTGACAGGTCTGTACCGACGTACAACAAAGCGACTTATCTTGCTAACTCGAGTCAAACCAGAGGCAACAGGTCTGTACTTACGTACAACAGAGTTACTTGTTTTGACTCTTAACTCAGTATGATTTTTCTATTCTTTCCATTTCTTTAAGATGTATCTGATGTTGCTATACATCCCCAGAAAGTTTGCATACCTCATTTAGAATCAACGTCTGTATGTCTCTAACATAAAAATTAAGACCAATTGGTCATACATCTAAGTTAGTGACACGTCTGACTTTTTCTTGAATATTTTATTAGCCTTGAGACTCCCTATATGTATTATGCCTACCATCATATCAAACTAGATAATGTATAACACTTAGGATTTTAGGTGCATTATGTGTGAAAGCTAAAACACTTAGAGCTTGTATTAACTGTGCTAATTTTCGTCACTTTGAACCTATATATCTAAGACTTAACTCATTTTCTGATATTCTTCTTTTTTTTTTTTTTTTTTTAACTTTTTATGGTTTTCTCTCTTTTTTCTTTTGTTTTTCATAAATAAGAGTAAGAAAATAAAGTAACCTACTAACTTACTATAAAAAAAAACTATCCTAAGCAACAAAACTTACTATAAAAAGAAAGAAAATTTACTGCTATAAAAGAAAATAGACTCAACTAAGGTCAACTTACTCTGGATTACACATTCCGTTTAGTTGAATCAAATACTCAAAACGTGACTTATCAAAAGCTATGGTAAATAAATCTGCATTATTATCATCCGTTGTCACTTTTACCAGCTTGATTAAGTTCTTTTCAGCACAATCACATATAAAATGGTGTCTTATGTCTATGTGTTTGGTTTTATTATTTTTAACTGGATTATTTGTTATAGCAGTTGTTGACTGGTTATCTATCCTAATAGGAGTATGAGTATAAGTCAAACCGTAATCCCGCAATTGTTGTTGTATCCACAGAACCTGTGAACAGCAACTACCAGCAGCAACATATTCGGCCTCGCATGTTGACACGGCTACCGAAGTCTGTTTCTTGCATTGCCAGGAAACGAGTCTCCCTCCTAGGAACTGACAACCTCCAGTTGTTGACTTACGCGTCAAGCTACATCCTCCGTAGTCTGAATCTGTGAATGCCTCCAATTCCAGATCGCCCTCCGCCTGATACCAAAGTCCCAGCTTCGGTTTCGACTTGAGGTATCGTAGAATCCGCTTCACAGCTTTCATGTGCATCTCTTTCGGATTAGCTTGAAACCTAGCACAAATACAAACAGCAAACATTATATCAGGTCTTGAAGCAGTTAAATACATGAGTGACCCAATCATGGCCCGATATGACGTCGGATTCACATCGGTATCACTTTATGTACCCGGTCCGAGATTGTGATTCACTTGAATCGGCGTACTGAAATGAGTTGTCAGCTTTGTTCCTTCCATCCCGAAGCGCTCTAATATGTCATAGACATACTTCGTCCGATGAATAAACATTCCCTCCTTCCTCTGTTCGACTTGCAAACCCAGAAAGAAGTTTTACTCACCCATTGCACTCATCTCAAACTTTGACTTCATAACCTTCTCAAAATCTTTGCACATCTGCTCGTCTGATGATCCAAAGATGATATCATCGACGTACACTTGTACCAAGATGAAGTGTTCCCCTTTTCGCTTGACGAACAGCGTACTATCTATTCTCCTTCTCTCAAACCCGTTGTCTAAAAGATGGTTGGATAGAGTTTCGTACCACGCCCTCGGAGCTTGATGTAATCCATACAAAGCCTTATCTAATCGATATACTCTGTCTGGATATTTCGGATCGGTAAACCCGGGCGGCTGTTCCACATAAACCAGTTCCTTCACTTTCACATAGAGGAAAGCACTCTTAACATCTAGCTGATAGACTTTAAAACCCTTGAAGGAAGCAAAATCCAGAAACAAACGAATTGCCTCCAACCTTGCTACTGAACACTTCATTGTAATCGATTCCTTCCTCTTGGTTGAAACCCTTTACCACCAGTCTTGCTTTGTTGTGAGTGATTATACCCCGATCATCTCTTTTGCACTTAAAAACCCATTTGGTTCCTATTGCTATTATTCCTCGAGGTAACGGAACTAACTCCCACACTTCTAGTTTCCAAAACTGTGATAGTTCTTCCTGCATCGCTTCAACCCAAGAGTTGTCTTTTAGTGCCATCTGCACATTTTTTGGCTCTACTTGCGAGATAAAGCATGAATAGAGGCAAGTATGAAAGGCATCGGGGTCATTTATCATCGACAACAACACTGTGTTGTTATTCAAACTACTCCTAGTCCTCACACCAGCACTAGGATTTCCTATGATACTCCCAATAGGATGATTTTTATTAATCCTAGATGTCTCTATCTCGTCAACCCTAAGATTGTCTCCAAAATTTGATCCTATCTCTCCTAAAGGGGGTACGACTGCAGACTCCACATTTTCTTCCTCATGGACACTTTCTTCAGAGTTAGAATTTGTTGTCTGATTTTCGTGTGTAGGCACTTCAGAATCATTTTGTTTCAGAGATCTATCTTCAGTTGATGTAGGCTCGGAAGTTGATAGAACGGCGGGCCTCGGAAAACTTTGACCCTCGTCATTCAAGTTTAATGACGACAAGTCCTATTCAATTGTACCTGCATTTCCATCCAAAGGAATGTTAAATGACTCAAACAATTTGTCATAATCAAATATCCATTCCAGACCAGTTTGGGGTTCATGTGTATAACTTGTGACATCAATGTTATACACAATCTCTACTGTAACATTAGATTTGTTAAAAACCCGTTTGTTTGGTGAGTTCGGCACATATCCTATGAAGTATCCTTCGTCACCCTTTTCCGTAAACTTAGGTTAATGTTTTGTTTTCATTAAAGTACATGGTACCCCAAAAGGTTCGAAGCCAGTTAAATTAGGTGGCCTTTTATTCAAAACTTCATAACGGGTTTTGTTTAATGATTTGACAGTAAGGACTCGGTTTAAAACGTGGCACGCGGTATTCATTGCCTCCCCTCAAAACATGGTAGTAAGCTTTGAATCCGATAGCATAGTCCTTGTTTCCTCAATCAATGTCCTGTTTTTCCGTTCGGCCATCCCATTGTGGCTCATAAGGTGCACTAAATTGATGCACTATGCCCTTTGATAGGCAATATACACCAATTACAGTGCTTTAAATTCTGTTCCGTTATCACTTCTAATTCTTTTAACCCTCGTTCCGTAAGATATTTCCACTTGGTCTAAGAACCCGATGAGCTTGGCAGCTGTCTCGTCCTTTGTACCTAAAAAGAAAACCCAAGAAAAAGTTGAGTAATTGTCAGTAATAACTAAACAGTACCAACTACCACCTATACTCCTTTTATTGATTGGGCCGAAGAGGTCCATATGCAACAAATCGAATGTGGCAGCGGTGGAGTTTTGAGTCTTGGACTTGTGTGTCTTCTTGTGTTGTTTCCTTTCTTGCACGGTAGACACTTATCCTCCAACTAAAAACTCTTCATAGGAACACCTTGCACCAATCCATTTTTCGTGATGTAGTTCATTTTCCTTAGGTGCAACTGTGTCATACGTTTGTGCCATAAAACCGACTCAGTCTCTGACGCTTTAGATAACAGACAAATTGGTCCCATTGAAGATTCCGGCTTGTTCATGTCGAGCATGTACAAGTCATTCTTCCTTGGAGCCCTCAGCAGTATCCACTCTTCAGGTACTTTGAAACCCGGTTTCAGCACTAACGCCTCAGTATCAGTGAACAGTACTGGTTTTTTCTTATCACAGATTTGAGATACACTAATGAGATTGTGAACCAGTTTATCGACGTGATAAACTTGATCCAATTTGATAGTCCCATTAGTGACCACTCCTGTACCAGTGATATTCCCTCCTTTATTGCCAGCGAATGATACAAAGCCCCGATTCCCTCCCTTGAAGTCTGTGAGTAGACTTCGCTCCCCTGTCATGTGCCTGGAGCAACCACTATCGACGAACCATTTGTTGTTTGGACCTGTAGTTTTCTCCTGCACATGAAAGAAAATAGGTTAGTTATCACGGGGAACCCAAGCCATAACTGACTTGGTAATACCATTCTCGTCCACATACTTAAACTCTTTCAAATACCCATCTCTCCGTTCAGGTGACTTGGGTTTTTGAATTGGAGTCTGTTGTGGTGCCGAGTGATTTAAGTTCACTCTCAGCCTATATGTAGGCATTTTCTATGGAGCTCTTGAATAATATTGATTATGATGCAATTCCGACTGATATCCCTGAGCTCTGCCTGGTGTTTGATGTCTTACAGGGGTATGTGACCTAACTGGAGTGTAAGCTCTGCTAGGTGTGGTACTCCTATAATTCTGTTGCGGTCCTGACCTAGATTGATTAACGACTCTATTTGGTGAATTAGTCCTAATCACTTCTTTTGGTCGACCTGACACAGGCATATGTTTCACAGCAGATTTTGGTGCAGCTTGCACAATTTGCTCGGTATTTTGAGAACTACTAGTGCTTGCAACACTTGGTGAAGGCTTATGTTGTTCTGACTTTCCAAGATTAGGTGTAGTATCTATTTTCCTATGCGGACAGTTAGAAGCAACATGCCCCCTTGCGTGACATCTAAAGCAAGACATTTTGTCAATTGACTTTTTGTGTGTGCCCTTTGACTTAGGTGTCTCACTCGTGTCTGGCTCTTTTGGTGCAACTATAGCGACAGGTTCATCCTCCTGATCATTAAAGTCAATTTTGTTTTGTCCTACAGGTTCATCACTAGAGGATGACACAAGTTTAACCTTCTTAATCTTGATAATATTATCAGTCACCTTAGTTTCTTTTTCCGTTGCAAATATTAGACACTGGTTCCGGTATTTCCTCTGAGTCAACTGATTTATCAGTTTTCTCATGAGGTTGAGGTACATAGTTATTGTTGAAAGGTGGAGGACTCTCATGATATCCTAAACCTACAGGCTTCTTAGACTGACGCTGTGCATCTAAGATTTTCCCTAGGTTAAGCGATGAGTTCCTAAACTTTTCAAGTTTACTATTTCCCTCAGCTACCTTTACCTTAGACTCGGCTAGCTCTACTTCTTTGGATTCAAGCTCCTTGGTTAATGCCTCAACATGTTCATACATTAGTTCTAACCTAACACACTGTTTGCTCAGTTTGTCCTTTAGAACTATAACATCCTGTGCATCAGCCTTAAGCTTATCCCTAAGATCTTGTTTTATATCCAATAGGCTAGCATTATCTGATTTTAACGATTCATTTTGAGCAGATATGGTTTGATGTGATTCTAGTACGAAATTTAACCTATCGTTAGACGTAGCACATGAAACACATAAATCATGGAAAAGAGAAAAGTTCAAGGTTACCTTGGCATGATCCGATTCCACGTTGGCCATCTGTGCGGCGAACTTTAGAATTTGTCTGATCGTCTGACTTTTCTACCCACATCGGACTGCTGTCATTCTAACTGTTGTCCCCTGTGATTCTTCTGCCCCATCACTTCCAGTCTCGGTCACTTCAGCCATAAAGGCTCTAGCATTCGATTCTGGATGTGTACTCCAATCATAAGTTCCATCTAGCTGTCTGTCTGATGTGACATTGGATAACAGACCAGCTATATTCGCCTGACTGGATGAACTACTCGGAAGATATCGCCCTTGCGATTGATTCTGATACTGTCCCTGGTAGTTCTCTACTTTCGGTCTCTGACACTCTCTAGCGAAGTCTAATAGTTAGATTAAGCATTAGGCGCAACTTCGACTATAAAGCATCCCGTTAATCTCTTCTCTTTCTGTGTGTCCTAACCCATGACAGTTGTGACACTTAACTTTGGACTTATCAAATCCCATCTTATTGTTACTAACATTCAGATTCCTACCCGTTCTCTTGATGAACCTTTTAACTCTCTGAGTTACCATGGCCAGTTGCCATTGCAGATCCATCTCCTCCAGATCATCAGGATCTACCTGATCGTCATCCTCATCCCAAAGCGCAGGATCGTTGATTTTGCCCTGAACGCAATTGCCGTAAGCGGCCACAAAGGAAGCCAACAGATTCAGATGGTCTTCCGCAGACTTTGCGCTCATAGGCATCTTTGAATATCCTTGAGATGTAGATGCCGGAGTAGCCTGATGCTGCTTTTCTTCTGGTCTAGCAAACCCTAAGAAAGCCCTACTTACTGAGTCTTCTGTTTCAGCCGGTGATGATGTCTCTCCAGAGAAGAATGTTGTTGTGGTCTTCAATTCAGTTGCCACTGAAGGTTTTGATTTCCCAAAATACATAGCAGGATCTTGAACTTGGTCATAATCCGTTTCCTTCTTTAGCAACTCAAAGTGATATGCCCTCAGCGTTCCGATAACATTATCTAGAGTCAGAGTATAGAACTTGTCTTCATCATGCTTTATTAAGGCCACATACATCTCCCATTTGGCCGATAAAGCATCCAGAATCTTGTTAATCTTCTCCGTTTCACTATACTCCATGTCGTGGCTGTCTAACTCAGTTAGCAAATGATAGAATCGTGTGATAGTCTCATCTAGCTTTTCGTTCTTCAATGCTTTGAAGATCGCGAACTGCTGCTTGAGCATTTCCATTCGATTCTTTCTGAACCTCGGGATTCTTTGAGTGACTGGGGAGCTTGAATGGATGAAAGGATTTCTTCTTGAGGGGCTGTCGGTGGTGAGTTTAGGAAGTCAAAGGAAGAGGATGAAGATTTTTTCGTTGGAGATTCGGGTTCAGGCTTAGGAATTATTAAGGGTTCGTTGTCATCAATATCAGAATCTGAATCAGATACCAATATGATTTCAACATTCTCATGAGGTTCCTCGAACTCTACCATTGCTGTCATCGGATCCAGTGGAGCTGGACCCTCGAGCATGGGCTCGTCTTCTATCATTAGGAATTCCTGAGCCTCCTGCCTCTGTTCCCCTGACCCCTGAACTCTGTCCCTTCTGTGGTCTCTGCTCCCCCTATTAACATTACGGGTTCCTCATGCTGAACCTTCTGCCTTTTCTCCCCCTCATGACGATCAGGGTCGTCCCGATCTTCATGCTTTCTTTTTGGGGCCTCCGCTTGAGGACGGCACTGGAGTTCGATTGCTGCCGACTCAAGGCGATCCATTCTCGAATTAATCTGTTCCTGGACTTGCAGAATTAGGCGTTTAAGCGCATCGATCTTGTCCGAGAGCTCTGAGATCTGATTTTGAACTGAATGGGAACCTGGTTGGGGGCCAGCTTCGGAAGCGACACCCTTACCCTTTATTAGTGAAAGGAGGGCGATGTGACGCTCCTCGGCAGCTTCCCTTTGGGCGTCCAGGTCAGCCCGGGTAATCACGCCGGCAGCACGTAGAGCTCCCGTTAACATCTCCAAATTGATTGGGAGATGGCCGGAAGTGGACGGCGTTGATTGAGCCACTCCCGGTCTTCCTTCCGTCATTTCTGGCTCCTGTATAGGACGCGCAGATCCGGAAGTTTGAGGAGCTGCCACGGAAGCATCGTGCGGTGTGTGTGTTTGTGGGGATGGAATTGTGAATGAATGAATTGCGGTCACATGGGGAAGAGTGTGACCTCTTTCAACACCGCCACTCTCCGAATGAGAGGGCGATGGTGTATGTGCTATGACCCCATGGAATGAAGTGGTTTCCCTTTGAGGGGAAACCAAGTGGGTGGTGGTGGTTATTTCGACCGTTGGACTGACGGCCTTATGATGAGGAGTCCGGCTGATTGGGCTTGGTTCACCCTCGGATTGCATATCCCTTGCTCGCACGACAGAGACGGTTCTTTCTGAATCCGCCGTCTCTGCTGCCTCACCACCTGCTTCCTCCCTCACTAACTCAGTCTCCCTCTCACCAATACCCAGAGATTGTTGAACTTCCACCCGAGCTCCCTCATTCTCACTCATGCTTGCCTCACCTTCGGATTAGCTAGTCTCAGATGGTTCTGACTGAGACTCATCCGGATAACACTCTTGAATATATGCCCGAACCCGTTCCAACCCCCTTGACCTCATTAGCAGAGATAGAGGAATTTTCATTATCGGCACTGTGGGGGCCCCCTTTGGCAGAGTTAACTTTTGAATTGCCACTGTGGGGTAGACGTCTGCCTCAGGACGTTCGTGAATATCGTCATCATGGTCCATGGCATACTGGATGATTAGCTGCAGAAACCGCAGTAGAGGAATATATTTTCTTCCTTTCTTTGTGCCCCTCTCCACATGGACTCTTCTTAATTCCTCGAAAAGGAAAGCAACATAA
The DNA here is from genome assembly GCA_020465985.1 of Centrapalus pauciflorus. Taxonomy (NCBI): domain Eukaryota; kingdom Viridiplantae; phylum Streptophyta; class Magnoliopsida; order Asterales; family Asteraceae; genus Centrapalus; species Centrapalus pauciflorus. The sequence continues at coordinate 301,275 of JAANYP010000758.1, read as the reverse complement.
TCCACATGTCGGTCAAAGGCAAAGCCAGTGAACATGGCAAGTACATGAGCCGAGGCGGAGTCGTGGCCGGAATGCTTCGCGGTGAAGCATTTGTTGATTACATCAAAGAGGAATCGCCAGTGAGATTGAAGATTTTTGGTGCGAAAATCTGAGGGTTTGGAAAGAGGGCCATCGAAACCCAGAGTTTGTATTTCAGCTAGGGTTTCGGTGATGGATGGGTTGGAATCAAAATGTTCGCGGGTTGGAAGGTAGAATTCGGCTAGTAGGTGAAGGATGTGGCGTATGGCGGATATGGTGAGTTTGACTGGAACACAGTCTATGGTGCATGTAAAGTGAGGTTCAGGGTCAGGAAAGTATTGAATCCTGTTCCAGAATTGTTGCAGATAGATCTGGGGAACAACAATGGGAGTGGATAAGGCGTAATATATTAGATGGCGAGTGAGGATGTCGAATGCAAGGGTATGGGGTTCTTTGGTTAGGATGGAAACGTCGAGCTGCCAGTTGTGTGGAATAAACTCGACAAACTCGGCGTTGGGGAGGATGGATTGTTCTGTGACTTGGGCGTTATTATTTGGGATGGGGGGATGGGGTATGGTAAGAAAGACTGCTGGTTCCATCATCCTGCAAGGTGCATCAGAGTTAATATAAGAAGACTTTAACTGATAAGGCATTGATGTGAAGTCTAGATTAGTGTGAAATAGAACTTGCCTGATCTGTTTAGCATCAGGTCTTTATTAGTAGAATAAAATTCTACTAATAAAGTCCAAAGTCAATCGTTAAGAGACCGATGTTAGACCAGACTTTTTCACTCAAACACTAGTCCTAACTCTAATCAATGGTGCACTTTGAGGAAATTTTTTTTGTATTTTTTAATTTAAAAAAAATGCAAAAATGAAAAACTTTGAAAAATGCTAAATGTTGGATTTCGGATGGTCCGAATTCGGATGGACAGTGTCACCGAATTCGGATCAGGCCGAAATCCGGATGATGCATGAATGATATGTGTGGGGTCCGAATTCGGATGAGGTGACACTATTGGCCGAATTCGGATGGGGGTCCGAAATAGATGAAAGTGGTAATGTGGATGTGAGGTGGTCCGAATTCGGATGGTGCAAGAGCACGGTCCGAATTCGGATGGAGTGCGGATGGAAATGTTATGTATGCAGGAATGAAAAGGAACCAAATTCGGATGAGAACCGAATTCGGAACCAACCCGAGTTCGGATGCACAGTGATGATGCAATGAGACTTAAGTTAATTTTCAAAATTCCTTGAAGCACTGAATTCGGATCATTGTGGACCGAATTCGGATCTACAGTGACCGAATTCGGATTTTCGAAGTTTGAAAAATTGAAAAATTTAAACGAAGTGGGACGTCCGAATTCGGATGATGGTCCGAACTCGGACATCCGAAATGCATGAGAGCAGTTAATGAGTTCATGCAAAAAATAAACGTGAACAGTTGAAACTTAATAAAAATGCATGAAATTACAGATCCTAATCTAAAACAACCTAAGGAACATTTTATCTAACTACTACTAAGTAAAGACAACACATTAAAGTACCTAAAACTAGGAAAAACCGAGAAGAAAAATGAAGAAAAACTTGAGAATCAAACACATAAAATATGAAGTTATAATCTAAAATAAAGCTAGAAATATGTTACCTGGAAGTGCCGAAGACGAATGAAGCAAGAAGAATGAGAAAAATTGGTGTTCCAAAAGCTTGGAATCGGTGAAAATGGTGGTTTGGCGGTGGTTTCGCGTCGGCAGAGAGAAAGAAGAAAAGGAGAAGAAGCTTGAAGAAGAAGATATTTGAGAAGGTGGGTTTTGACCGTTGACCCGCCGGTATTTAAAGCCAGCCGGGTCGGGTCGGAGCAAGCAGGATTCGCGCCCAAAAGGAAATGGGCCGCCGGATCCCACAACCACTCAAACACACCCACAAAAAATTTATTAAGGGATTTGGGCCTTAACCATTAATAGAAACAAAAAAAATGTAAACAACGATTTAATCAGAAAAAAATTTAGCCCATTTTATTACATCTTTTTGTATTTTTCTGTGAAATAAAAAATAAGCAAAAACAAAATAAAATATTTTTGATATTTTCTTTTAGTATGTAATGTTAAGACAAAACTAAAATAAAATAAAATAAAATAAAATAAAATATTTTTGGCTTTTTGATAAATTTGAACAACTAAAATCTTTTTGGAATTTTCTGACCTATTAAATTAAACTTAAAATTAAGTTAAAGTATAACCAACCTAAAATTTAAAATTTAACTACAAGACATTAGAAAGAAACAAATAATTATAAAACTTTAAAATCCTAATTATACTCCCCCTCAAATATATATCGTTGCTTTTCCTTTTGATTTTGTGATTAAGCTCGTTAACCCTTTTAGCCTTAAAAATACAGACAAACCTGGATATTGTTTGCATCCCACTCCGTGATGAACAATTCACACAGCAATTTGTCAGGATCATTAATTATTAAAAATGTACACAGATAAGGAAATATTGAGTTTCAATGTTATGACACAATCCTTAAATTTAAATAACAGATATTTTCAAAAATTAAGGAATTTCAATCATAATAGATTGAAATAGAATTATTTAAGACAATATCTGATATTCAACATGCCGATATGGGATACTAAAAACTGAAAACAAGGTTCGTCTAAAGCTTTAGTAAATATATCCGCAAGTTGATATTCCGTGCCAACAAAATACAACTCAATGGTTCCCTTTTCTACGTGATCTTTAATAAAATGATACCTGATATCTATGTGTTTTGTTCGAGAGTGCTGCACGGGATTGCAAGAGATGGCAATTGCACTTCGAGAATCACAGTAAATTGGGATATTGGTTAGTGAGAATCCATAATCGCGTAATTGTGTTCTCATCCACAGCACTTGAGAGCAACAGCTTGCAGCTGCTACATACTCAGCCTCAGCTGTAGATGTGGAAACACAATTCTGTTTTTTGGAAGACCAACTCACCGGTCTATCTCCTAAAAACTGTATTCCTCCCGACGTGCTTTTTCTGTCAACTCTACAACCTGAAAAATCAGCATCTGAAAAAGCGGTAAGATCGAACTCGGTTCCCTTTGGATACCATAGACCAAGTTCGGGTGTACCCTTAAGTTAACGAAAAATGCGTTTTACCGCAGTTAGGTGTGATTCTTTTGGGTCGGCCTGAAATCTAGCACAAAGACATGTTGAAAACATTATATCCGGCCTACTGGCAGTCAAGTATAGTAAGGATCCTATCATCCCTCTGTAAGTTGTATTATCAACACTTTTCCCAGAAGGATCGGTGTCTAACTTACAGTTGGAGGCCATGGGAGTTACGATACTCGCGCAAGAGTCTAACTTGTACTTCTTGAGAATGTCAAGAGTATATTTCGACTGGTTCACAAAAATTCCATCCTCAAGTTGTTTGACTTGTAATCCGAGGAAAAAGTTCATTTCCCCCATCATACTCATCTCGAACCTGGACTCCATTAGGGCTGAAAAATCCTTACAAAAATTACTGTCAGTAGATCCAAATATAATGTCATCGACATATATTTGTACTAGCATTATATGTGGGCCTTCCCTTTTTGTGAACAGAGTTGTGTCCACCACACCTTTATAGAAACCGGCAGAAATAAGGAAATTTGAAAACTATCATACCATGCTTGAGGTGCTTGTTTTAAACCATAGAGGGCTTTATCTAGCACATAAACATGGTCAGGTTTATGTGCATCAACGAAGCCTTGTGGTTGTTCAACATACACCTCCTCGTTAAGTTCACCGTTTAGAAAGGCAGTCTTGACGTCCATTTGGTACACTTTGAAATCTTTGTTTGCCGCGTACCCCAAGAAGATTCTGATTGCTTCGACCCGTGCAACTGGAGCGAAGGTCTCATCATAATCTATCCCTTCTTGTTGTCGGTAGCCTTTGGCAACAAGTCTTGCTTTATTCCTTATCACAATGTCGTTCTCATCTCGTTTGTTCTTAAAGATCCACTTTGTTCCGATCACTGTACGGTCTTTTGGTTTGGGAACTAACCGCCATACTCTTAGCTGTTCAAACTGGTTGAGTTCCTCTTGCATTGCAACTATCCAATCTGGATCTGTTAGGGCTTTATCCACACGAGCGGGCTCTATCATACTAAGGAATGATGCGAAGAGGCATTCATTAGCAGTCGCCCTACGAGTTTGGACTCCTGTTGAAACATCACCAATGATTTGATCTGTTGGGTGACTTCGGGTCCATTTAATCTCGTGTGGAAGGGGTGCTCGGGATGGAACCTCTGTGGTTAATGTGGGAATGGATGAAGATTCATAGTCAATGGTTTCAAATGATTGTACCACTGGTTCCGGTTTGATTCCCGAGTGTTCAGGTGAAGGAAGAATTGTTGGTATTATATGTGAGGGTATTATAGGAGTAGATTCAACTGCGGATCTGTCGGTGGATGATGTAGATGGATGAGGGTATGTTGATGAAGATGGAGTGGAGAAACTTTGTGGCGCAGTTGAACTGGAAGGATTACCTACATTATTGACAACATTAGAAACACTAACGTTAGGACCGAAAAATTCAACATAACAAGGATCAAACAAATTAACCAGATCAGAAGAAGAAAAAGAAATGGGGTTATTAGAAGAGTCTCCAGGCATTTGAGTAATGCGAGGTCCTGATTGATCAACTTCGGGTGCCAGTTCAGCCAACTCATCAAATGTGACATGCACACTTTCATTGACTGTTCTGGTTCGGGTATTGAATGTGCGATACGCCTTCGAGTTGGATGAGTATCCAATGAAGATCGCTTCATCCGCCTTTTCGTTAAACTTCCCGAGGTTGTCTTTGTCGTTCAGCACATAGCACCTGCAACCAAATACACGTAAGTACTTGATAAATGGTACTTTATTCAAAAAGAGTTGGTAAGGAGTTTTGTTAAAGCGCTTATGCATAATGAAGCGATTTTGTGTATAGCATGCTGTTGATACGGCTTCGGCCCACAAGAACGGAGGTAGCTTAGAGTATGTGAGCATTGTACGGCGGCTTCCACAAGCGTATGGTTACGCCTTTCATCGACCCCATTTTGTTGAGGTGTTCGAGCAGCAGAGTATTGATGCTGAATACCTTTGGATCGAAGGAAGCCCTCAACTACCGAGTTCTTGAACTCCGTGCCGCTATCTGATCTGATTGATTGCACTGACAGCTGCTGTTGGGTCTCGACACTCTTGATAAAATCTATGATTTCTTGAGCTGTCTCATCCTTGGAATGCAAGAACCTGACCCAGGTATATCGTGAATAGTCGTCAACGATAACCAACACATATCGTTTCCCGTTTATGCTTTGAGTCCGCATCGGTCCGCATAAATCCATGTGAAGTAACTCCAATACTCTTTTTGTTGATGGTTCGGGCTTTGGTTTGGGAGATGATCGTTTCATTTTTCCTTTCTCACAAGCTCCACACAGATGGTCCTTTTCATAGCGCAATTTAGGAAGACCTTTAACCAATTGTTTCGCAGCCAGCTTGTTGATATTATCAAAGTTCAAATGGGATAATCTTCGATGCCACAACCAAGAGTCTTTTGAAGAGGCTTTTGATAGTAGGCAAATGTTATCCTTCACTATTAGCTTAGCTACGTCAATGGTGTAGAGGTTAGAGTTTCGAGAACCTATTAGGATTTCTTTTCCATCCATACTCTTAACACTGCAGTTCTTAGCTCTAAAATTAAGTTACCTCTAGTCCTTTGTCGCAGAGCTGTCCTATGCTAAAAAGATTATGTGATAACCCCTCAACATAGTCAACATCCTTGATGACCAGATTATTTAAAACTAAGTCCCCGTATCCTTTGATGTGAGCCTGATGGTTGTTCCCGAATTTACAGTTCCGCAATACTGTTCAACAACGTTGGACAACAATTCTCTTCTTCCCGTCATATGCTTTAAGCAACCCGAATCCATATACCAAATGGACTTCGCCTGAAAAGCAAATAAATTTATACAATGAATATCTATATGCATTCAAACACATCCATTTTTAATTCACAATCAAACCGTGTTCTGAACCGAGATGTTCAGAAAACATGATGAGTTAAGACCGGGTCCTGGGCTGTGTGCACAGAAGCCAAACGTGTCGGTTTAAGCACAACCGACAAGCAAAAGAACGGGTCCTAGTCTATAGTAACTAGAAGCCATTTCGTTGAAGAACGGGTCTTGATCAGAAGTAACCAAGAACCATCTGCATAAAGATCACACAACCTTGGGTACCCACCTCAATATGGGTCCCTTTTTGTTAGGATTTCCAGATTTATATGGCATGTGTACAGTATTAGGAACCCATTTAGCATTTGTGTGTGGTCCGGATGCATAACCCTTTGGAATCCATTGAAGATTGGATTTATTGGGCTATGGAACCTTAGGCGCTGAAATTGCCTTTGGTTTTTGTCTTTTTGAGACCTTTTTGACCGTTGCTTTGGTTTTGGTCCTTGGCAACAGACAAATCTCAATTTTATTTGAGGCCGATGATGCAACATTTTTTGTTTTCTTTTTCCGAATTCGTTTAACAGGGGATGGCATGAAAGCATTCATTTCAGGAACCTGTCGTCTATATCGAGTTGAACATAGATTAAATAAATCACTGAAAGAGTACTTTAAAGGAACAATAGAATTCGGTACATCATTACAAGCATTGTCACACACATTGTTACACAAATTGTCTTTAGAGATTACAGACATCCTATCTCTAGTAACAAATTCATTTGGCATTAAAGCCTTCTACACAAAAAAACTCGTAAAATCCAGCATGGTGGTTTTTGGAACTCTTCTTATATGATCTGTAGGAACAAAACGATTAGAGTCAGTAAGCATGGAAGATTTAGACTTGACAGAATTTTCTTTTTGTTGGTGAGTGGGTTTCTTAAAAGACTTGGATTTGATCAGAGTCTTTTTAGAAACCTCATTTTTGAAAGGTTTTGAACACTCACCTTTATAAATGACAGAAGAAGTTTCAGCTTTGGCCTTACCTTTATTTGATGACACATATGGAATTTTTGTGGAATGAGAAACTGTTTGTTCTTTTGAAAAATCTCTCAATTTTTGTGAAACCATTTCAAAATTTTCTCTGTGGATAGTTACTTCCACAGATTGTTGAAAAGATTGATTTACCAATTCTTCTTCGCTCTTAAGAAGAGCATCTTGAAGATCAAGAGCTTTCTTTTGAGACGACTTCAATTCCTTTTCTAAAACAGTGATTTGTTGTTGAAGAACTTTTGCTGGAATATAAAGTTGAGGAGTTGATTTTACAGTTTCTGTTTTCAATTCAGCTTCTGAATAAGTTGACAAGAAGTCTTCCTCTAAAGTGGGTACTCTAGAAGAATAACTCTCGTTAAGTTCTTCATATAGAAAAGAAATTTCTTTTTCTTTATGAGCAACACGTTTCTCATTTTCTTGGTTTAAAACTTCTTTTGATGACTCAAAAAAGAAAGATTTAAGACCGGCTCCCATATAATTCATGTCATAAATTAAAGATAAAACATTTTGTGCTTTTTCCAAATATTTAGGATTTATAAAACCGATTCCTTGTTTAGAATGGTAAAACCTAGTTTCTTTAGGCTGATTTAAGTGGATAGTTTGTTCTGTTTGACCCTTTTTTAAAAACGCATCGTCAAGGGTCTTTATTCGTGAGTACAAACTTATAATTTCTTCTTCAATCATTTTCTGTTTTTCTAAACTGCCTATATTTTCCATATTTACCGCATCTAACTGTTTTGTAAGTACAGAAATTTCTTCTTTTAAAGAGAGTTTTTCTTTTGATAGCGTGTCCATGCAAGATTCAAGATATATATTCCTATTCTGAACATCTACTTTTTCTATTAACATCTGTTTTATAACATTATGATTAGTTAACCACTTTGAATGATATAATTCAGATGATTCTTTTAGAGTTTGAGCTTGATGTTCAGCCTGTACACACTTTGCAGTTTCAGCATTTAATCTAGCTTGTAGATCAAGAATATGTGTGTGCAGTGTACATTCATTATCTACAAAAAAATTATTTACATGTGCAGGAATGTAACAGGAATATACCTCATTTGACTCAGAACCGGATATAGAGCATTCGGGATCGTTGGTTGTGGTCATCAGACAAACTGGTGGATTTTTCAATGTCTCCCCCTCAGCAGCATGATCTGGATTTTCAGCAGTGGAAACAGTACAGTTCTCCAACCCAATACGATCAACCATGTAAAAGTTCTTGCCCTTGTCATCCTCCTCGTCGGTGTCTTCAGCATCCCAGTAGTCTTCCTGGGCGACGAGGGCTAACGCATCCGTTCTTTTCTTGGCGGCCTCCAGTTTCCTCTCGTAGTAGCCGATGTCTCTGTCAAAGTTATTCTTGCACTACCGAGCAAAGTGGCCCGGTTTACCACACTTGTAGCAGAGACGCTCATCTGTGGCCTTCGGCTCGTCTGCTCTCGGCCGTTCATCTCTTCTCTCCGCCGGTCTCTTATCGGCGTGGCGATGCTCTCTTCTGTCATCTCTCCTTCTGTCCCTTCTTTCGGGCTCTCTCCTCTCATCTCGGCGGTCATCCCTACGATCATCCCGTCGATCGTCCCGCCTCTCATCCCTTCGATCGTCGCGCCTATCGTCTCACCTTTCATAACGGCGATCATCTCAATAGTCGCGCCTATCATCATACCTCCTGTCGTCGCGATCATCCCTTCGGTAATCGTTCCTGCGATAATCATCGTGTCGTTCATCCCTTCTATCATCAGAGTACCTCCGCGGACCGATGTCATAACGGAGTTGATTGTTAGTCTTGTTGGAAAACCGTCGCTGTTGGAGACGGTTGGTCCACAAGGCTATCTGTTCCTGGATAGAAGCCTCTTCCACATCAAATACCTCACGTGGAGGAGAAGCATACCTGCACGCGATGATGATGAACCTGGAGCAAAGGAAGGTGTCAGAATATTCTTGTTGGTGATCAAGGCGAGTGAATCACTGGGTTTCAATCCGGTGTTGGCTGATAGCAGTAGAGAGGCCAATTGATTTGCCATCAGCTTTTGTTGATCTACATCCCATTGATACTTCTTCAGCTCCTTAAATACGACGTTGATGGATACCTCAGGAATGTTCAGGACTCGTTTCGTGGCCCGACAAGCAAGCTGCCACTCGGGGGCTAAGGCGGCAAAGAACTGGATGTTGATGTCATCCCTGTCCTTCTTTATGTGCAGTTTGTTCAATTCATTCAGGACCGCACAGAACCTTGTAAACGTGGCTTGCAGAGATTCCCCGTCTTTTGCACGGAATTCTGTAAACTTAGCCTTTGCCTCCTCAATCTTGGCACGATCATCGAGATCTGCCCCCAGCATCTGGACTTCCAACTCGTCCCACATTTCCTTGGCAAACATTTTGCTGTCTACGCCAACCAGAATATCAGTGGGGAGGGCCTGATAGATTAAGTATTCTGCCCTCTTATCGGCATGCTGTCTGTCTCTCTCGGCGTCATTGGCCGGTTCTCGTTCAACTTTTGAGGCTAAGACAGGGGGGTCAGCCTCAGGTCGGGCTGCTATCTCCCGATAGTAGATGACGAGACCTTTGGAGATGGACTGAAGCATTAAATTCCCAAGCGGTTGCATTCCAACGAATTTAAGGAACCGGGATTTCCATTGTTCATACTCATCTGGATAGAGAACAGGTGGTCTGTTCTCAGATCCGAGTACGAGAGCTTCGCGAGACATGATATTGGGTGCTGAGTGAAGAGTTAAGATCTTAAAGGTGGAAAATTGAGACGGATGGGCTGGACTTAGGAAGAATAGCACTGTGGATGGTGCTAATTCGGATAAGACGCGGAGTTCGGATGCAGTGGTAATTCGGATGAACTAATTTCGGATGAAATGGGTCTCTTTTGGAAAAGCCTAATTCGGATGAACAGTGAACTCGGATGGATGATGTAATTCGGATGAGGACCTACTTCGGATGGACAAGGTAATTCGGATTGTATTTCGGATGGTGGCTAATTCAGATTGTACTTCGGATGGTGGCTAATTCGGATTGTACTTCGTACGAACAGTATGACTTCGGATAAAGGACCGCGGATGAACAGTGTGCGGTTCGGAGGAAATGAGGGAACCGAATTCGGATGGTCCGAATTCGGGTGAACAGTGGACAGGTCTTAGGAAAATGTCCAGGTAGGGACCGAATTCGGATAGTCCGAGTTCGGATGGTCCGAAATGGATATGGTCCAAATTTGAAATTTTAAAATTTAAGCACAAGTCCACAATAGTAAATGGAAATGCCTGATCTGAACTTCGGATGGTCCGAAGTTCGGATGGGATCTAAGTGGGGTCCGAAATAGGCAGATGGGGGGTCCGAAATTCACCTAAGGATGGTCCGAATTGGACCGAAGTAAGGTCCGAATTAGGATGATATTTGGTTCGAATTAGGATCCTAGAGGGTCCGAATTGCTACAGTCAATGGTCCGAATTACAGCAGGTTTTAACAGATTTTGTAAGGCAGAACAGTTCAGATGTCTATTTTTGCAGATGTAAAGCCTAAAAATGTTACTAAATGATTGGGAAACTATTTTAAACAATTTTGATGATTTAAAATATACCAAAACACTTAGAAATCAGTAAAAAACAAGCTAAAACCCACTAAAACCCATATTTTTTAAACTTTTCAAAACTATCGATTCTTGATGATTTTAATGTAAAGATTGAACTGAATAAGCTCAAAATCAGTATAGGAGGATAATGTGATGATTATATGACTAGAATAACACAAAAACCGCAGAATACAGAAGCTTAAATAGGCTAACCGATTGGAAGATGAAGAACACAAAGAACTTTGAGAGAACCCAGCAGAATCCGTAAACTAGAAGTTGAAATCCACCTTTGTGACTCTGATACCAATTGTTGTAATGTATTCCCAATAGCAATCAGCACATAAATGATTCTTTATCACTCACAAGAAGAATGTCAACTCAATAATTGTGTAATGATGAAAGAACAATAAGAATGTTTGAGAAAATATTAAAGTTGTCGGCTGCAATATGATTCTTTGTTTCAACCGTGTGTTTACAATGAAACCCTAGGAGCCTATTTCTAGGCTCCTTTAATTAACTATGGAGCTTTGTCAACTTTAGTCCCTTGACTTTTACAATGAAATAAATTACAAGGAAACTACTAAGTAAATAATTATTACAAAACAACTTCCTATGATCGAAATAAAATGTCTAACAGTTTCTGAAGAAGACGGTGAATAGTGGATTTATTTGAAAAGTTTAATTTGAAATTCGAAATTCAACTTTATAGTTGAATTTCAAAATTTTCAAATTACCCGGTACCCGACCATTTTTGAATTTTAATTTTGACATTTTCCGGCCCACATTCACCAAATTTAAACCCATTTATTGAAAACCCAATATCCTTTAAAAAAAATATTACAGCTAAAACAAAAAGAAAAATAAAACAGACTTAAACAAAACCAAAAAAATTTTGAAAAATACACACAAACAAAAACAAAAAAAATTAACTAAAATAAAAACTAAAACTAAAAAAAAATTTAAAAATATAAAATGCTCCCCCTTGAATTTTAGAATGCTGCTCCCCCTCAGATGTATATCGTATTTTTCAAATCAGCTCCCGCTACAAAATATCAGATAAATTTTATCAGATTTTCTCAAAATCAGATAAAATCATTTTTATGCTCCCCCTGCACATGACAATCCAGATCTGTTAAATTCCAAAAAATTTGAACTTTTAAAATTCAAGAATTTAACATCAGATTAAAATCAATAAAAAAATGTAAATTTTAAATTTTAAATTGAAACTACTGAATTATTAAATCTAACAATTCAACATACCCAATTTGTATACCAAAAAATTAAACCTTTTTTCATCTAATGCTTTGGTAAACAAATCAGCTAGTTGATATTCAATAGGAACAAAGTATAATTCAATATTTCCATTTTCAATGTGATCCTTTATAAAGTGGTACCGAATGTCGATGTGTTTTGTTTTTGAATGTTGCACAGGATTTGATGCAATAGCAATTGCGCTCTGAGAATCACAGTATATAGGAATCTTCTGTGGTGTAAACCCGTAATCTCGAAGTTGGCTCTTCATCCACAACACCTGAGAATAGCATGATGAAACAACAATGTATTCTGCTTCAGCTGTAGACAATGAAACGCAGTGTTGTTTCTTGGATGACCAGTAGACGGGTTTGTCACCTAAGAATTGAACTGCACCAGACGTACTTTTTCTGTCCATCTTATCACCTGCGTGATCAACGTTAGAAAAAGCAGTTAAATCGAATGAAGATTCTCTGAGATACCACAAACCAAGGTTTGGTGTTCCCTTCAGATATCTTAAAATTCTTTTAGGAGCAGTTAAATGTGATTCTTTTGGATTCGCCTGATATCTAGCACACACACATGTAGCAAACATAATATCGGGTCTACTTGTTGTTAACTACATTAATGACCCAATTATTCCTCGATAATGAGTCACATCTACAGGTTTCTCTGAAATGTCCTCATCGAGTTTTGACTTTGAATCCGGAGCCATGGGAGTTTTCATAGGATTACTATTAACCATGTTAAATTTCTTTAACATGTCTTGAATATATTTTGACTGATTTATAAAAATTCCATCAGTCAAATGTTTAACTTGTAAACCTAAGAATAAATTTATTTCTCCCATCATGCTCATTACGAATTTCTGGGACATTAAGAAAGCGAATTTCTTACAAAATTCAGGATTTGTAGACCCAAATATTATATCGTCTACATATATTTGTATTACTATAATATCTGGCCCCTGAAGTTTTATAAACAGGGTTGTGTCAACTGCACTTTTGTTGAATCCACATTTCAACAGATATGTTGAAAGTGCATCATACCAAGCACGCGGTGCTTGTTTAAGACCATACAGTGACTTGTCTAAAATATATACACGATCAGGTTTCGAAGGATCAGTAAAGCCTTCGGGCTGATATGTATATACTTCATCAGTTAATTCCCCATTTCAAAACGCAGTTTTAACATCCATTTGATAAACAGTGAAATTTTTATGAGCGGCAAATGCTAAAAACATCCTAATCGCTTCTATTCTTGCAACAGGTGCAATTGTCTCGTCATAGTCAATCCCTTCTTTTTTCCAGTATCCTCTGGCAACGAGTCGTGCTTTATTGCGAATGATTACTCCATGTTCGTCCTTCTTGTTCTTAAAGATCCACTTCGTGTCAATGATAGATTTGTCTTTAGGTCGCTCAACAAGTCCCCAGACATTCAACCGTTCGAACTGATTTAGTTCTTCTTGCATTGCAACAATCCCATCAGCGTCCAGAGGACCTTCTTTTACATTCTTCGGCTCTATTTTGCTAAGAAAATTGGAAAATAGGCACTCGTTTATTGTGGCTCTTCTGGTTTGGACTGAAGCAGATGGATCACCAATAATATTTTCTGTTGGGTAATTTCTAGTCCACTTGAAAGTATGTGGATACGGTTGGATGTGGTCTTGATTGGGATTTAGGTCTAAATAGGGAAGTCGGGGGATGGCTTCAGATATAGACAGTAGGGTATCTGAGATAGGAGTTTCTGAATGTTCAGATGTTAAGGGGGTTTCAGAAGATTGTGGAGGTTGAATAGGTTGTACACTCTCAGTTTGCAAGTGCACATCTGTTGTCGAAGCTTCTCCAGTTTCTTCTGATACTTGTTGATGAGAATGATCCGAGACTACGACGGGATCTTCAGTAATCCTGTCAGGCACCAAATTTAAAACATTAGTTTTGGGCTTCTCAAAGTAGTCTTCATAAAAATTCTCAAACAATTTATTTAATTCAGAATTTTCTGCATTCGTTTCAGTTGACTCCATAGAAGTCGGCTTGTTAAGTTTGGGTCCTGAAATAGTATGTTCATAAGCCATTACCACTCCTTCATCAAATTTAACGTTGACGCTTTCATTGACTGTCTTAGTCCACTTGTTCTAGACACGAAAAGCAACTGACTCCTTTGAATATCCTATGAAAATGCCTTCATCAGCTTTTTGATTAAATTTTCCCTGGGTTGTCTTTGTCATTTAGTATGAAGCATCTGCATCTAAAGACATGGAAAAATTTAATATTAGGTATCCGTTTGTTTATTAGTTCATAAGGAGTCTTTCCGAATCGTTTATTGATGATTGAATGATTCTGTGTGAAACAAGCTGTTGCAACAGCTTCAGCCCATAAGAATAACGAAAGATTGGAATACGCCAGCATCGTTCTTGCTGATTCCACTAGTGTCCGATTTCTTCGTTCAATGACACCATTCTGTTATGGAGTTCTAGCAGCTGAAAACTGATGTGTGATTCCTACAGAATTCAAAAATGATACAAGAGATTTGTTCTTGAATTCTGTGCCGTTATCTAATCTGATTGACTGAATTGAAAGTTGCAACTTCACTTGAATTTTCTGGATGAAGTCTATAACGATTTTGGTAGCATCTGATTTGGACCTCAGGAAGAAAACTCATGTGTATCGTGAGTAGTCGTCAACTATCACCAATACATATATTTTCTTGTTGATACTTTGTACTCGCATTGGTCCACACAGCAGTTCTAGTGCTCTCGTTGAAGAGTGTTCGGTTTTGGATTTGTGTGAAGCTCTAGTCATCTTTCGTTTTTCACATGCGGCACACAACTGCTCCTTTTGAAATTTGAGAGTTGGATGCCCTTTAACTAACCCGCCTTTTGCTAGGTTGGTTAATTCATTAAAGTTCAGATGTGAAAGACGACGATGACATAGCCAAGCTGTTTTAGATGTAGCTTTCGACAGTAAGCAGACATCCTTTTCAGATTAATAGAGGCTAGGTCAATGGAGTACAAGTTGGTTTTCCTGTTTCCTGCCAGGATTTCTTTACCTTCTTCAGATCGAATGCTGCACCGATTAGCTTTGAAGTTGACTTCCAATCCTTTATCACAAAGTTGTCCAACGCTAAACAAGTTATGACCAAGACCATCAACATAGAAGACCTTCTGGATGGTAATTTTATCATATGCAAGACTCTTGTAACCTTTGATCGGACAAAACTGATCGTTCCCAAATCTGACCGTCCCACAGAACTTTTCTACAAAGTTAGTGAGTGTTTCTCTTTGTTTGGTCATATGCTTCGAGCATCCGGAGTCAAGATACCATACATGATTTACCTATAAGACGAAATAGCACATAAAGTACCCACTTATAGTTGGGTACTTTTGATTTTGGTAAATCATGCAGTTGATGATGTGTCTTCTCATCAGATACGTCTTTTATCTTAACAATTGATGATGATTTAGGTACCCACTTTTTAACAGTTCTTTTTGGTATCCACTTTTGTACAATTTGCGGCGAAACTGTTTTTGAAAGATTTTGCTGTGGAAACTTTTTCTAGTTTGAAAGATGGGTCCATTTTCTTAGGTTGCCATACAAGCTTATCAGATTTTACATGTAAAGATTTACATGAACTAGAATTCAAAGCAATTAAAAGGAATGAGCACTGCAGATTTGCCTTGAAGACAATTTTCCACTTCATGCATACCAAATTGGTATTGATGTCAGTGCAAGATCTGCAGATAGGTGTTGAACTAGGAATGAGGAAGATAAACATGACAGCTCCACATAGAGACATCAAATTTGCTGGAGAATTGAAAGAATATCAAGTCGTTATGGTAAAACATCCAGCTGTTATGTACAAAGACAGAAACAAAAAATTAAGAGCTATGAGGAGTGTCGAACTCAACAAATTTTCAGATGGTACACTAAACAAAGTGTTGAGTAGTTTAAAGGGAAAGCTTGCATCTGATTAGAAGAGAAACACAAAGAGAGGAGCCTTATCTGTGAATGACCGAAGACTTATGGTAGAATTCATTTCAAAGATTGAATGGAGGCTCTCTGATCGGAAAAGCATAAGAAGGTTTGAACAAAAGCTTGGATTGGCAATTTAAAGACTTTGCTCATTCCATCAAAAGGGGAGATTGTTAAAATATATTGTAATTGAAGGAAGTCAAAGTGTAGGGTTTGTTTTGTAATTCATTAATAGTTGTGAAAAATATGTATATATATAGAAAGTTTGACTTTCAATGTAGTAGATCTGACATTTTACTTTTTGGAAAAAACGGTTACTGACTTGTAAGAAGATCATCACATTTGTAATCGACATTTTGGAAATACAAGCATTCGGTTAGTTGTGATTTCTATTATTGTTCTTGATATTAAATTGTTATCTGTTAATCTAATTGATTGATATAGAAACTGTAATTCACAATTGGTATCAGAGCATTAGGGGTGAAATTTTGATTCTATGATTGAAATTTTTTATGAAGTTGTTTACTGTTCTTGAGTATTTTCTTCGAAAACCCTAAAATCACCAAGGGTTTTTAATATGTTGATCAAATACTATGAAAATTGGATCGAAGGTATAGCATCAGTAGTCGATTCAATTGACTATAAACTTGATTTGATTCACAAAACACAGCAAAAGATCTAGGCATTTTTGTAAAATTTTGAAAAACCCGAAGTTGTCTATAGTTCCGTTGAAAAAGTCAATTCTAGATCTATTTTTGGACAAAATTGTTTCACAGAAAGTGTTTGTGTAGGTCCCGAGAGGTTCCCAAAGTATATAGTTATAAGCTGTAGAGGGGGGGTGAATACAGCAATTTAAAAACTACACACTCTTTTCTCAATGTTTGTATGTATTATCAACAATTTGTTAATTACAAACAAGCTTGAATGCGGAATAGTTCAAGCTGAGATGACAGATACAACAGTATGCTTACTAGTCTAAGACAGACTCGAACTAGTATACAATGAATACACTCACTAAGAAGCACTCACTGTGTTTACAAGACTTAAGGAACAGCTTAGGTAAAACAGCTTAGACACACAAATGCTGTTTTACAGAAGACTTGCATACATGAAGATCACACTTGCACGTTCACTCTTGGTTTAAGCACTTAGCTTTCTTCACCTTTCTTTCTGACCTTAGAAGCTTCCTTTTATACTCACTTAGAGGATCTCAGAGAAACATCTTCATTGGACAGAATGAAAAGGAAAAGTCTTGTTGAAAAGACAACATAACCTTTTCTGCACCTTTCTGAAAAGCAGACTTGTCTTCATATGTGCAGAACTTTTGTCTTTTTACTTTGTCTACTGTTGCATTGCCTTTAACTAATTTAGGAATGTCAACTTTGCGTCTTTCTTCCCTGTAAAGGCCTATTTTGATATAAGAAAAAGGTCTGTCACCCCTTTTTCAAATATCCTTTTGTCTTCATGTTACAGAACAGCGTGGGCAGGCTGAGCAGTTCTGTTTTCCACTTTGTCTTCGACTTTGTAAACTGATCTTGTAGTCAAAAACAATACATGATGACTTGGAAACAAATTCCATAAAGTGTTTAGCCTGTTCACAAAGAACAGGTTCTGTTCACAAAGAACAGAACACTTTAAAAATGCCCAAGCTGCTCAACAGTGTAGAGCAGCGTAGACAGTTTATGTCCAGCCTGTTCAGCAGACAGAGCAGTTTGGACAAACTGTCTTAGTTGCAACACATGCAACATATAGAACAGCTTTAGACTGATATTGCAAATCATTTTCAGGTTTCAATAAGGCATATAACAGGCCTTAAATTCAACCTTCAAATGCATCAACAGGTTTGATTATAAAATCTCCCCCTCAGATGTAGAACAGGTTTGACTGAGGCCTTTTTGTGCCTAACAATCTCCCCCTATTTGCAATAACCAGTTCAAGCTGGTCTTGTCAAAAATCACTATATATTTTTACAGTACATTTGCTGAAGTAAAATTACAACATTACAGTAAAGTAAAAGATCAGTTTATATATACACTGATTCTTGACTATACTAGAACAACACATGTTCTTACAAGAGTACAACTAATGTACTAATGTATTTTACAACTAATGTAAAAGCAAAAATTACAACTTATGTAATAATGTACAACTAATGTACAGGATGTACAACTAATGTACAGGATGTACAACTAATGTACAAGGTGTTTGGACTGTTTGAGTTGGGAGCAGAAAACGGTAAGCCTGTCCAACTGATGGACAGCTCCCATTCTTCACCTACCCAGACGGTAGATGGACTTCATATCACTGGAGAAGGATCCTTAACCATCCTTTCCAATTCTTCCCTTGTATCCTCAAGTTCCTCAACTTCACTTCTGATGATCATGAACTTGGGATCATTGAGTTCTCCTCTTTCATAGAAGCCTCTGAGCTGATCCCAGATGGCTGCTCTCCATTTGCTAGATTGCCTGAAAGAAACTGCAAGTCTGAAGGCGGCAAGTTGTCTCAGATCAACTTTGTATAGTTCTGAGGCTCTTTGGAAGCACTTCTTCTGAGTTAGGGGATCTACAAAAAATGCCCCCAGCTCAGGTTCTTCTATAATCTTACCATCCTCAAACTCTATTCCTTTAGGCAGACTATGATCAACTCCTTTTATTTCAAGGGCATAGTCGCCCTGTTCAATCAGCGTAAGGAGTAGCTCCATTTCTGTATCCTTCTTTGTCCTTCTGGCCTTTATTTTGGAGTATGTCACAGAGACACCCTCTTTTACTTCTTTTGGAATCAGGCCCAGCTCACTTACTCTTTCCATCAGCTTCTTGATGTATGCCCTGATAGTCTTAGCCGTTTCTGACTTAGACTGGCTCAGGGCAACTGCCAGTTCCACCCATTCCCTGTATCCCATCTGTGCAACATCAGTGTGATCGTAGGATTCCATTTCAGGGCCTGTTGCACCCATCCTGGTGATCTGAAGTTTCCACTGTGTGCCTTTTCTTGAAATGGGAACAGCTTTGACAATCGCTTCCTTGGCAAGCCTTCTAGTAGCAACATCATGAAATTTCTTTCTAGCCAAGTTGTCAAAGTGGAATTTGGCTCTGGCAGAGGGTACTGTTGATTTGGTCACAGAGACCTGAGTACCTTTCTCTGCTTCCTTCTCTTTTTCTCCTGCTGATTTCCTGGCAGCTTCCATTATTTTCTTTTGCACCTCCAAGGTAGACATTTTAATTTTCTTTGCTTCTTGGAGGGCAAAGGACTTAGCAGCTTTGGCAGATTCTTCTTCTTTTCTTAATTCCTCCAGAGCTTGAAGCTGTTCATCCCTAAACTCAAAGTATTTGTGCATAGGGAGGCCCATCTCTTTGGCTCTGGTCTTGTGAAATTGCATTTCTGCCTGTTTCCGCTGCATAGGATCCTTAGCTACCGTTTCTTTTCCTTTAGCTGCTGCTTTAGTGACAGCAGCTTCAGGAATTTCTTCTTCTTCTTCTTCTTCTTCTGATAGAATAAGGTGCCTCCTTTTGCTGCTAGGCCTGTCCTCAGGAATGATTTCCTCCCCCTTAGACTGAGCAGGGTTTGGAGAAACAGCCTGAGTAGGCATAGTAGCTTGAGAAGCACCTTCAGCAGCACCTGTTTCAAAAATCTCTGCTGGCTGAACAGTGTGAGTTGCAGACACTGGTATCTCCTTAGGAGAAGAAGTTTTCTCCCCCTTAGACTTAGTCTTCGAGGCAGATGACTTCTCCCCCTTTGAAGGAGATGAAGCAGCGACTTCAACACCTGGTCTGCCTGAAGACACAAAGTCAGCAGGCTTGTCAGCAGGTTTAGAGGATTTAGGACCAACAAGGCTGTTCACTAAGTAAGCCAAGTTATCCTTCACCTCACCAAGTTGGGAAAGACAGGTTTGAAGAGAAGATGTGTGGGAATCAGCAAGAGTGGTCAACTTAAGAAGATTTTCCCTATCAGACGCTGTGAACAGCAGAGATTGCAGCTGTGCAAGATGAAGTTCTAGTGAATCTCGCACATCAGCAAGGTCTGATGATACAGAGTTGGATAGGGAACCAATGATGGTTGGTAAGCTGGCCAAAGTGTTAGGAAGAGTAGAGTTGCAAGAAGTGAGGATAGCTGACAGCTGTTGGGAAATGGCTGCCATGGAGGACACAGAGTCCTGTTGTAAGGAGAGGATAGAGGAGAGAGAGGTGGATACAGTTTGCAGCTGTGCAGTGAGTGCAATCAGCTGTGGAGAGTTGTTAGTTTGGGGAGTGACTGGGAAGGATTCTTTAAACATATCAAAGAATCTTTTGAGCTGCGCAGACACAGAGTCTGAGATGAGGGATGGTAGGGAGTGCATGGTGTTTTCCAAAGAACCAACTTTGTTGGTCAGCAAAGAAAGCTGATCCTTCAAAGGTAGGTCTTTGGGAGATGGTGGTGTATGGGTGGATTGTTTGGAGTGGGTAGAGGGAGACGATGATGAGGAGGCTGGTGTATGAGGATGTGATGGAGAGGGAAGAGGGACTTGGGATAGAAGCTCCATAGCCTGGGCAAAAGTAAGATGGCCCAGGTTAGAAGGATCAAGAGGTCCTTCAGCAGCGGCTGTAGCTGCATCACCAGGAGAAGAGGATGATGTTTGGGGCCTTTCAGATGCTGCTTGTGTTGCAACACCCTCATGAAGACCAGTGGTGGTTCCCTCTGCAGTGCCTTGGTCTAAAGGTACCTCATCATGGGGAGATGGGATATGCATTTCAACATCAGCAGTGGTGAAACCTGCTGATGGAATTTGCATTGAGGGAGCAGCCTCACCAGAGAGATGGTATGATCCCTGAGGTTCATCAGCTTGGGATAGTGGTCCCTCAGCAGCTGTTTGGTGTTGAACAGCTGAATCATGGGGAACAGAAGTTTGAGGTTGAGCTGCTGATTGGTCTATATCAGCAGCGTGGGCACCTCGTGCAGACTCAGGGTGTGAGAAGATTTGAGTGGGGGACAGTGTGGACACAGTATGGAGTGGAGAGGACTCCTGTCTTTCAATATCCTCAGCCTGTTGGGAGGCTGGGATAGTTGATGTGGGTATCTCCATTTGTACAACTGGCTCCTGTTGGGAGGAACCAGAGGGTCTAGGCTGACTCAAGGGTGACTCAGATTGGAGTGAAGCAGGCTCCAAATGAGCTGAACCTTCTCCCAAAATAGGAGAGGCAGCTTGAGTTGCTTCTTGTACAACTGAACCCTGTTGAGAGGGAACAGAGGAGGTGGTTTTGTGGGCTGTTTTCTTTTTGGCTATTGATTTTCTTTGGTAATGGACGGATGATGTGGGTGATTGTGGAGTAGGGAGAGGATCTGTTTGGACACGATGTGAGACTGGGCTAGGAACAGTGGGGCTGGCCTGTTCCATCGTCTCTTGTGCCACAGAGGCACCAGCCACAAAGGCTTCAGGCTCAACAAATGAGCCAGAGTGAGGAGTCTGCTCTCCCTCAGCCACAGAGGCTAAAGGAACAGACTCAGACTGAGCTGTTTTGGCCTTCTTTTTCACAGGCCCAGCTTCAGTTGCCAGGGTCCTTTTGACAAGCTTGGACCTGGCTTTGGATTTTCTGGTGAGAGCAGTCTCTGGATCCACCCTCACAGTAGAGGGTCCTTCCACCAAACCTAGCAGCCTCCTCATTGGTGTTGATAGAGGAGGCTCATTCTGCAGGACTGGAGTATAGAAAACTCTATTCCCTATAACTGGGAACGCAGCAGTCTTAAGAAGAGGCTGAGAGTTATAGAGATGCTCACCACATACATGCTTGAAAATGAGGCTCAGAAACCTGGGATATCGAACAGCAGCTGGTCGTGACTCTTGCTGCACCAGGTTCCTCAGATTCAGAAAAATCCATTTGGCCATATCCATTGTAGTTCCATCCACAAGCTGCAGAACTACAGGGATTTCATCACGGCTCAGTTGGTCAAAGGAACCAACTTTACTACTGAAGCACATCACCACAGAGGCGAATAAGAAGCTGTAGGTAGGAGAGAGGTCCTTCCTGAACAGTGTTGCTCCAACTTTGGGTTCTACCACACCACAGAAGCGTAGCAGATTGCCCATTTGATCATTTTCAGCTTGGGGCTCATCGTAAGAAGCAGCAGTTGGTAGATGAAGCACCTCCCTGAGCAGATCAGTGTTGATCTCAATGGTCTGAGTCCCATTGAGTATTGTGCCCTTAATGACTTTGGATTCTGGAAGGTAGGCACAGGTATACCAGAACTCATACACCATCTCCTGGTACAGGACACCAGGAAATGCAGTCATTGCGTAGTTCAACGGATGAACTTTCAGAAACTCCACCATTTGTTCGTAACCTTTCAACACATAGTTTTTGGGGATAGTGAGGTTTGCAATGTAGTTGGTGGGTTTGATGGTCAGCATCGTGGTGATGGATGAGTGTTTGACGACATCCTCACCAACAAATACTGGGAGAAAGGGATTAGGTCTGTGAGCCATTTGGGAATTTTTGAGGTTTGAAGAAGCAAAAGACACTTAGTCGATTTTAGGGTTCTTGAGGATTTCTGGAAATGATGAGGAAGACGAGGATGAAACAGTATGAAGGTATTTATAGGATTTGAATGGTCGTGTGTATGAGAGAGAAAAGGTTTGGGCGGTTTGATTTGAAATGTTAGTTGACGGAAAAACGGAACGGTTGTCCATGTCAGAAACATTTGTCAGACCACTTGACCTTTTTAATCACTAACACACGTAACACACATTATCCGCAGTAATTAAGTTAAATTAAAACATAATTTAAGTAACTTAATTATGAAGAAAGATAATTAAACTTTTGGTCTACGCTGTTCAAGCTGTTCTCCCTTCAAACTGTGCCTTCAGCCTGTTCTCCTTTGTGAAAACAGGTTGTGTTCAAGAGTTGAACAAGTTACATGACAATGGCTTGTATGACAGTGTGAAGAAGTGAACAGGTTGAAGATTGGACCATCAGAGCAGGCTGGACGAATAAACAGGTTAAACTATTTTTGTTCAGCCTGTTGTATGCTCAAGCTGTTCAAGTTTTTCAGACAAATGACTAAGTACAGAACATGTATAACCTGTTCTGTCTAAGCTGTTCAGAAAAACTTGAGCAGTGTGAAATATACAAATTATTAGACCTTTGAGAGACACTTAGTCACTCTTGTATAACATTCCCAGCTTGCTGACAAGGTAATTAAACCTTGTTTCATCCAGAGGTTTGGTGAAAATGTCTGCAAGCTGTTCATTTGTGGAAATAAAACTTACCTCCACGTTACCTTTCTAAATGTGATCCCTGATGAAGTGATGTCTGACTTCAATATGCTTTGTTCTTGAGTGAAATACTGGATTGTTGGAGATGGCTATGGCACTTGTGTTATCACACAGAATAGGAGTTTTCCTATACACAAGCCCATAGTCTTCAAGCTGATGCTGCATCCACAGAATCTGCCCACAGCAGCTTCCAGCAGCAATGTATTCAGCTTCAGCAGTAGAAGTGGACACTGAGTTCTGCTTCTTGCTACTCCAACTGATCAACTTTCCACCAAGGAGTTGACATCCACCTGTTGTGCTTTTCCTATCTAACCTGCAGCCTGCAAAATCAGAATCTGAATAACCTGTTAGTTCAAGGCTTGAGTCTTTGGGGTACCAAAGACCCAAACCTGGTGTACCCTTCAAGTATCTGAAGATTCTTTTAATAGCAGCTAGATGTGATTCCTTTGGATCAGCTTGGAACCTAGCACATAAACAGGTGGCAAACATAATATCAGGTCTACTAGCAGTCAAGTATAGCTAGCTCCCAATCATGCCTCTGTAAGCTGTTACTGAAACAGCTTTGCCACTGGCATCAGCATCCAATTTTACATTGGTTGCCATTGGGGTTTTAATAGGAGAACTTTGATCAAATTTGAACTTTTTCAAAAGATCTAAAGTGTACTTTCTTTGATTTATAAAAATTCCAGTTGAGGTTTGTTTAACCTGTAATCCTAAAAAGAAAGTTAGTTCTCCCATCATACTCATTTCATACTTAGATTTCATGAGTAATGAAAAATTCTTGCATAACTGCTCATTAGTAGAACCAAATATTATGTCATCCACATAAATTTGAACAAGCATAATATCAGACTTCACTTTCTTTATGAACAGTGTGGTATCCACTTTACCTCTGGAGTACCCATTGCTCATAAGGAATTCAGTAAGAGTGTCATACCAGGCTCTAGGGGCTTGTTTGAGACCATAGAGAGCTTTGTCCAACTTATAGACAAAACCTGGGTGTTGTTCATTTTCAAAACCTGGAGGCTGCTTGACATATACTTCTTCTTGCAGCTTCCCATTCAAAAATGCACTCTTCACATCCATTTGAAATACCTTTATGCTCTTATGAGCAGCGTAGGCTAGATACAAACGAATTGCTTCTAGCCTGGCCACAGGAGCAAATGTTTCATCATAGTCAATGCCTTCCTCCTGTCTGTAGCCCTGAGCAACCAGTCTTGCCTTATTTCTAATGACATGACCTTGCTCGTCCATCTTGTTCCTGAAAACCCATTTTGTGCCAATTATAGTTTTACCTTTAGGAGCAGGGACCAACTTCCATACTTTGTTTCTCTCAAACTGATTGAGTTCTTCTTGCATGGCAGTGATCCAATTGGCATCTTTTAATGCTTCATCAACCCTCTTTGGCTCCATCAGTGAAACAAAACTAGAGAACATACAGAAGTTCCCTAAGCTGTCCCACCGTGTTTGTATCCCTTTGTTGATGTCACCAATTATTTGATCATTGGGGTGACACCTGATCCACTTAGGATCATTTTTCAATGATGATTTACCTGAGTTGTTAACATCTTCAGCAGGTCCTGTTGAACAGCTCTCAAGATTTTCAGACACACTGTTGTCTTGAGCCTGTTCACTTGTTGAACATGTCTGACCACTGTTGAACATATCAGCAGAGGAACTGGGAAAATCAGCATTGATAGGTTCTGGACATGCAGTTGTAATTAAGTCAGTACATTTATTCACACAGGGTGTATTGACATAATCATCATCATGTCCATCATGATTAACAGGTTCCACACTGGGTGTAGTGGAAGCTTTTGAGTCCTCTTCATTGATTGAATGCATCAGATCATCAAAGTTAAGGTCTCCTGAAACTGATTCAGGAACAGCTTTGGTGGAGGCATTCTTGGACTCTTCAAAGGTGACATTGATAGATTCATCTATCACCTTTCTTTTGTTGTTGTATACTCTGTAGGCTTTGGAGATAGTAGAGTAGCCAACAAACACACCTTCATCAGCTTTAGGTTCAAATTTCGACAGCTGGTCCCTTTGATTCAGAATGAAACAGGGACATCCAAACACATGGAAATAACTGACATTTGGCTTTCTCCCTTTGAGCAACTCATAGGGAGTCTTGTTGAACCTTTTCACCACTAAGGATCTGTTTTGGGTGAAGCAGGCAGTGTTAATAGCTTCAGCCCAAAATGATGAAGGTAAACCAGATGCACACAGCATGGTTCTAGCAGCTTCAATGAGAGTTCGGTTTCTCCTTTCAGCAACTCCATTTTGTTGAGGAGTTCTTACTGCTGAAAAGTTTTGAGAGATACCTTTCTCTTCACAGAAGTCTTCAAGAGTACTGTTTCTGAATTCAGTACCATGATCACTTCTAAGCTGCTTTACTTGGGCAGAGTTCAGCATTTCCATCTTTTGACAAATCCACAATCTCTTCTACGCAGCCCTCTCCTTTGCTCTTCAGAAAGAAATCACCTCATAGTGTACCTGGAGAACCTCATCACCATTACAAGAGTGTATTCTTTCTTCTCCCTAGCTTGGGACATTAAACAGGTACAAAACAAGTCCATATGGATCAAGAAAGAAGTGGAGTATCAATAGAAGAAATTGTGTTTGGATTTAAAAGATGTTTTTCTCTGCTTGGCTTTCTCAACAAGCTGTTGCATAATCTATCTTTTGGCAAAAGTCATAGAAGGCAAACCTGTCAACCAACTCTTCTACAAGTTTGTTTGATGTTCTTGAAAGTTCAGATGTGACAGTCTTCTGTGCCAATAACCAGTTTAGATCAGATTTGTCTTGTGAGAAAACAGGTTTTCAGTTGGGGGTAGAGAATGCATTATCCACAACATATACAACCTTTCTTTCGTTGAGCACACAGCACAACTTTGCTTGGGAATCCAATATGTAACCCAGGTGCTCCATCAAAGTTAACCTTCGTAGCCAGCATCACAACAGTTGGCTTATGCTAACAAGGTTATGTTTTAGCCCAACCACATAGCTTAAACACTTTTGACATGCAGCACCAGCTTTAGAGTTCGCAAATCCCATCCAGTGATCCCTGCCACATTGTCACAAAAGGTGACTTTTTGGCCCTTTTTTCCAGGCCTGAGTTCCACTCAGCAATTCTTTACAACCTGTCATGTGCCCTGAGCAGCCACTGTCCAAGTACCAAACCTGGGAAGGTTGTTTTTCCTGCAGAGTGATAAGAGAATTATTAGTCATTTTTAGGGGAACTCATCACAGAGATGAGTTCTCCTACTTCATCAACATTTGTTGATGGATTTGAAATGTCCACACTAATATTCCCTATCTGAATGGTATCAGCTTGTATACCATCCTTCGTGACTGTGACATTTCCACCACTGCTTGTGACAGCTGTGAGGGAAACAGTAGAGTCAACAGGCCTCATGTCCTCAGATTCAGGACAGTCCTTGGCCAGATGTGTCTTCTTCCCACATTTGTAACATTTTCTCTTTTTAGTATTTTTGGAAGAAGATCCTTCAGAAACACATTCTGAGCTGTTTTTGTTGATTCTTTCAGCAGGTTTAGTCTTCTTTGTTGAATCAACAGCTTGTGTGGAGGGTTCAATAGCCACAGCTTTGACTGTCTCTTCTTTCCTCTTTTTGGGAGGACAGATGTCAAAGACAGGAAGCTTGATTGGCTTTTGAGCTTCCACAGGTTTGGGAAACTTATTCCCATTTGTCTCAGTTTGAGCAATGGTTTTGCCTTTGCCCCTACTGGATTGTGATTTATGCTGCCTATCAGCATACTCACTGTGTTTGGTTTTGAAAAACTTATTTTCATTTAAAACCAATTTACCACTATAATTTGAAAACTTATTTGAAATCACAGCAGTTTTGTTTTCAACATGAGACTTACCCTTGTTGAAAACAGGCTGCTTACTTTTTGAAAACTTATTTTCAAAGTGTTTAGCATCAAAAGGATTAACATGCTTTTTAAAACCAACAGCTTTGCGACTCTGAACCTGTTTTGTCACAGGCTTAGCACCACACGCTTAGTTTGAGCATTTTTTCCTTTCTTCTGCTTGGTGTGAGCTAGCAGAGCATTAGCCGGCTGTTTTGAGAACAAACCCAACACAGCAGCTTTTAGGCTGAGTTCACCAAGCGTCAGTATTTGAGGCTGAAAAACCTGTTTGTTGAAAATAAGTTTACCATTCACATTTGGGATGAAGGTATTGGAAGTTCACCAAGAGTGAAGTCTTCTTTCATTACTTATTTCAACAATGGAAGCTGCTGTGTCGAAAATCCCCTCAAATAGGCTTGGATTTGAGCAGGAATCTGTTGACTGATACAATGGCTGACTTTTGGTGCAGATTGGCACCAAGAGTCAACTATCTTTTGAAGCTTAGCATGCTTTATATCTGTTTCTCTCTTTTCTTCCAGTAAAATGGAGTTGATGTGTTTTAATTCATCAAGCTCAGTTTCCAACTTATAGAAACTGTCCAGTTTACTGGTTTTAGTTTTAAGATCAGCTTTAAGCTTATAGATTTCAGATAATAAAGCATCATGCTTCTCAACAGCAGCTTTCAGATCAACAAGCATGTATTCAAACATTTTAACTTTTTCTTCAGAACTGTAAGCCATAAAATTTTGTACCTTATACATCATTGTAGGATTCCAGTTCTCCAAGCTGCTGAAGGCTTCAGCTTCAGCCATGTCCTGTTTGAAACTGCCTGTTGATGGAACATCAGAGTTGGCCATCAGACACTGATTATCTTCTTCATCAGATGATGAATCAGATTCCTCCCAGTCACATGTCTCAGCCATGAGTCCCTTCTGGCGATTGGAAGACACAGAGTTTTCCAATTTCCTCAGCTTAGCCATGGCCATAAGGTACTTAACCCTATAGCCATCATCCCTGTTAGTCTTGATAGGTTTTGATGACTGACCAACAGCTTTTGACACACAGTCAGCAGCTATATGGCCAGTTTTGCCACACTTGAAGCACTCAGCCTTGGATTTGTCAAATGCTTTCTTTTTGCCAGCACTTGCACCTCCTTGTAGCATACTTCTTCCAAATCTTCTCTTGCTGAACTTTTTGGCAAGCATAGCTATCATTTGCTCATCATCTTGTTCAGTAAGATCTGCAGCCTCTTCTTCTTCAGACACCTCCTCCTTATCATCATCCTGTTGATCAGGTTGAGTGAACACATCACTCACCTGATTAACAGACTGTCTCACATTAGCCACAAAGGCTGTACCTCGTCTGGACATTTCCAAGGCATTCCTCTTTTGCTGCCTTGATTGTTCATCATTCAGTAAGGATCCATACAGATTGACCAGATCCATACTTCTGATAGTACCTGAGTTTCTTAGGATGGTTGAGAAATAGTTCCACTCCTCAGGTAAAATGTCCAGAAACTTGTTCACCAAAGTAAGACTGTCCTTGGTGATCCCAACAGCTTTGCGATCATTCACCAGAGCAGTGAACCTGGTGTAGGTTTCTGTGAGAGACTCCTTTGGTTTGGCAAAGAAGAGTTCATACTGTCTAACAAGATTGTTAATCCTGTTGTCCAGTGTGATTGTGGGTCCATCATAGACGGTACACAGAGTATCCCACATCTCCTTTGCAGTCTTCATCTTCTCAACCTGCTTGAACACATCATCAGGAAGAGAAATGACCAGGTGGTTTCTGGCCTTTGCATCCAGAGCTACCATTCTCTTGTCTTCATCAGACCATTGAGCTTTTGCTTTCTCAAAGGTCCTGATTTCAGGAGCAGCTCCTGCAACCGCTGGAGTTATTGTAGTAACAGAGGTTGGCACATAGGGACCCTCCATCACTATCTCTGGCAGTTGTACATCCAGATTCTCTAAATAGAGCATCATTCTGCACTTCCAACCAGAGAAGTTTTGATGATTAAATTTTGGAGGCTTGCCCATAGAGCCATTGTAATAGTAAGAAGAGTTTGCAGCACTGTTGTCCATGGAAACTTGGGATTATGAGAGATCTAGAATGACACACACTCTAAACTGCTCTGATACCAGTTGTAGGTCCCGAAAGGTTCCCAAAGTATATAGTAATAAACTGTAGAGGGGGGGTGAATACAGTATTTAAAAACTACACACTCTTTTTCTCAATGTTTGTATGTATTATCAACAAATGTTAATTACAAACAAGCTTGACTGCGGAATTGTTCAAGCTGAGATGACAGAATACAACAGTATGGTTTCTAGTCTAAGACACACTCAAACTAGATTACAATGAACACACTCACTAAGATGCACTCACTGTATTTTACAAGACTTTAAGGAACAGCTTTGGTAAACAGCTTAGACACACAGAAGCTTGTTTACAGAAGATTTGCATGCATGAATATCACACTTGCACGTTCACTCTTGGTTTAAGCACTTAGCTTTCTTCACATTCTTTCTGACCTTAGAAGCTTCCTTTTATACTCACTTAGAGGATCTAAGAGAAACATCTTCATTGGGCAGAATGAAAAAAGGAGAAGTCTTGTTTGAAAAGACAATATAACTTTTCTGCACTTTTCTGAAAAGCAGACTTGCCTTCTCTTGTGCAGAACTTTTGTCTTTTTACTTTCTACTGTTGCATTGCCTTTAACCATTTTAGGAATGTCAACTTTGCGTCTTTCTTCCTTGTAAAGGCCTATTTTGATATAAGAAAAAGGTCTGTCACCCTTTTTCAAATATCCGTTTGTCTTCATGTAACAGAACAGCTTGGGCAGGCTGAGCGGTTCTGCTTTCCACTTTGTCTTCAACTGTGTAAACTGATCTGGTAGTTAAAAACAATACATGATGACTTGGAAACTAATTCCATAAAGTGTTTAGCCTGTTCACAAAGAACAGGTTCTGTTCACAAAGAACAGAACACTTTAAAAGTGCCCAAGCTGCTCAACAGTGTAGAGCAGCGTAGACAGTTTATGTCCAGCCTGATCAGCAGACTGATCAGCTTGGACAAACTGTCTTGGTTGCAACACATGCAACGTATAGAACAGCTTTAGACTGATATTGCAAATCATTTTCAGGTTTCAATAAGGCATATAACAGGCCTTAAATACAACCTTCAAATGCATCGACAGGTTTGAATATAAAATCTCCCCCTTAGATGTAGAGCAGGTTTGACTGAGGCCTTTTTGTGCCTAACAATAACAGTTATCATTCAACGATCAAGATGGCTCATTTTGAAGCTTTATATGGACGAAAGTGCAGAACTCCCACCTGTTGGCGCGAAACAGGTGAATCGCCAATAGCAGGTCCTGCCCTTCTACAGTTGACTCATGAAAAGATTCAGCTGGTTAGAAGAAACATACTTGAAGCTCAAAGCAGGCAGAAATCATACCATGACAATGGACATCGATCGATTAGTTTTGCAGTTAACGATTGGCTGATGCTAAAAGTATCTCCAATGAAGAATCTGGTAAGATTCATAAAGAGAAACAAGCTTGCTCCGAGATTCATCGGCCCGTTCAAGATTGTTGAAAAGATAGGAAATCAATCTTATCGTCTTGAACTGCCAGCGGACTTAAATTAAATACATCCTGTATTACATTATTTGAATTATAATTTAATTAAGTTATGAAATATTTAATTAAATTATATAAATATTTATATTATGAATTAATAAATTATTAAAGATAATTAAATAAAAGAGATATAATATACAAAAATGAAAGTGGGTTAACTAACAAATATAACTAGATGAAGTATATAAACGTGATTTATAATTCAAAAGTCAGATTCTCTCTCTCTCTCTACTCTCTCTCTCTAACTTTCTCTCTCTACCTTCTCTCTAAATTATCTCCCAAACCGACCGTCCGATTATCAAGTTATATATATCGTTAGAAAGATCTCGGAGAATACTACACGAATCTGCTATCTCTTGCGTGATTTCATACGAATTTGAGGTAAGAATCGATATTTTTAAGTTTTTATATATTTCGGTTTTTTTCGAATTTATTAGTTTTATGAAATTTAAAGCTATTTTTATGGAGTTTAACTAGAATTTGTATAATATAATCGAACATAGGTTTGTTACGTAACATATATGTGATTTTAGGCCTAAAAATGTATGTTTTAAAGCTGTAAATATGAACAAATTCGAGAATGCCAAGAACAAACTCGAAAATACATAGAACAAACTCGAAATTGAATTAAATTCGAAATATATTCGAATTTAACCAATTAAACTCGAAAAGCATACTTCGAATCTAATAAATTCGAATGATGATTGATGTTGACATTAAACTTGAATCATGTATTCAAAATTAATTACACAATATTCAAATTTAACATATATATAGTCAAAAGTATGCTTTGAATTTATGCATATATTTAACTTTGATGTTTTAGCTTGGAGTCACCTTTGGTACAAAAATTGTATATAGATTCGAAATTTTGATACTTAAATTCGAATCCCATATTTGAAATTAATGCATCTCGAATTTAATGAATATAATTCGAATTTAATTCCTAAATTCGAAACCCACTTCTTAAATTCGAATATATTGAATAAAACACTTATAAATTAACAAGATAATTAGCAAAATGAGTATATATATATATATATATATATATATATATATATATATATATATATATATATATATATATATATATATATAGACCTTTGAGAAATTATGAAACAAATAATATTAATGAAAGATGATTTATGAATAAACAAGTTATCAGAATCAGATGAAATAAAGATTTAAAGAATAAAGATGATGATATTAACATGATATGATATGATAATTCTGGACAGGTTCAGTGAAATTCTGAACAAAGATTTAAAGATTTATAAAGTGGGTCAAAGATTTGATTTGACAGAGAACAGATTGAGATAAAATCCTGAGATAACTCAGGTGACAGATTTTACATCTGTTTGATAAAGACCCAACACTGTGAGTTATAGATATTCAGATTTAACATGCTTGATTTCCGGTTGAGACATATTGTTGATGCTAGATTAATTTGACATTCATTTATCAGCTGGATTGTGACCTGTGCACACCATGGATGGGTGTTGCCCAGTGGATCATGATAGCTATTTGACTTATCATTTCATATGATATTGCATTTACTGTTCATTTCAGATATTGCGATAAGACTACTGCTATCATGACTTTGATTACATATGCTTCATCATTACATATATTTGACATATTGATTCAGCTTGTTTAGCCTTGATTGGTCTATTGTTCTAGACCTGGCTTTTTCACCAGTTCTATTGAACTTGGTAATGACCTCCGATGTTCCGCCACGTTGATTTACTGGTAGCTAGCCCAGTATGTGGCTGATCCCCACGATTTAAGCGTGAGCGTGGTTTGAGCATCATCCGACTCCATGATTACTATGTCTCAATCATGAGGGCTGTAGCGGCAGCCAAGACATATCACGCTAGATTGATGATCCGCTTGACATGCATGTTAATTTGAAAATCTATTTACTCACTAAGCATTGCTTACGGTTGCTACATTAACATTTTTTTACAGGAAAAGACAAAGGAAAGTCACCTGCCGGACCTAGTTCTTAGGTCTTACACGCTCAAGACAGAAGTTTCATAGACCTCTACTCATCGATCCCATTTTGGTACTAATTGGATGATGATATTATGGTGATCTGGGTAGATTTATTTTAATAATATGATGGCATGAATTAGATTAGACTTGTGCCCTTTATAAGTTTAATTTAAAATCGGTAATCTGTATTAAACTTAAATCCTAATGCTTGTACTTGTAATTTATAATTCCGCAATTAATTACTCTATCTTAGTTATGGTTGATATCGTATTGCATGATGTGGGACCTAGACTCGTGAGAACTGCTCCGTAAGGGGTGGTCTTCACAGATATGAATAATATTACAAGAAGTTGTAATAAAGAACTAGTGTAATTTTTCAAAGATAAACGGTAATGGAAGTTAAGTCAGTTAACTAGAGAACACTCCCACTAAGATCATGTCTGAAATTAAATTTTCGATAGATCGTATTACTGTTACATTTGATAAAGGAACAGTAGCATTAAATTGATGGAAGTCATGTTGTGTTTATTGAGATAAAGGAGATCAACATGATATCTTTAATGTCGTTCTATTTTGCATGTTTTAGAAATCCAAGAATAAATTTGAAGTTATTCTAAAACTATTCCATAGCTGCTTGTTGTCGTGGGAACCACAACGAGAATTAAAAGGCTACTGTGGTTTTTGGTTGATATTCATGGGTGATGAATATAGCAAAGGTTGGACCAAATTCACAGGTATTTGTTGCGAACAAATATTGGATTGACCCACCGATTGAGACCACTTTGTGGATCATAGTCATGAGTCGTCTCAAAAAGGTAATCCTTAGTACCTGAGATGTCTACGTACTTTAGTGCGGGTGCTACTGTACATTTGGCCTAACCTAACGTCATCCGTAACTGAGTGATCATAACGGTTCGAGGCTGGTTGCAGTGGAGTCGTGCTGGAGGCCTAGATAGTCAATATGAGATTTGCACCTTCTTTTAACTAAGAAGAGATATTTCTGGGCCCCTCGGCGATCGATACTGACAGAAATGCATGGCCATGCTCGGACAGAACTGATGTGTTCTAATCTGTCTGTTTCAGTTCAGTATGAGATCAGGGAGTCGAGAAACATAATCGTGTTTGCTACGGTTGATCTAATCCATGCCTAGCTTTCACATTGAAATATCGCGATGCATGAGATATAACCTAAGTTTCTTTTTGGAAGGCTATTTCAACAAGAATGCCCGAATGGGAGTCAGAGTTTTTATGACCTTGGTTGCCTAAAGTGTCTAGCCATGACCTCCTTTAGGCGCATGCTGCAAGACAGTATGTCGTCTTACACAAGTGGGAGTATGTTAGTATATGGTGTGTAAAGATGACAGTACTACTGCATCATGGCTGATTTCATAAAACACTTGAGGGTCACACCGATGAGCACAACTGAGCAGATGCAATTAAACGATTGAATAAATAATATTGGATATTGTTTATGACACGAAATGATCATTGAGATTAAATTAATGTGTGATTAATTATATCTCAAGGTACGGGGACTAAAAATGCAATATAAGATATTGTAAGTGATTTAATTGTCATTGGATGATAATTAAATAAATAGTTATCTAGTCTTTTATTTATTATTGGATATTAAATAAAAGATATATTTATTTGAATTGATATTGTCATCTAGTTTTTAGATAATTAGAATGATAATCATAAACAAATAAATAGAGATAATTATAAATAATTATTTACTCGTTTATATATTATTAGATAATATATAAAAGATAAATATTATTTAATAGATATATAATTATAGAGATAATTATATAAGGTTTAAATAATAAAGATAATTATTAAGATATATATTATATTTATATATTAAAGTTTAAATTAATATATATATATATATATATATATATATATATATATATATATATATATATATATATATATATATATAATATATATATACGGCCTGAGCACACATCATATATATATATAGATATACATGAGGTGTGGTGTGATAGATGAAAAAGATTAGGTGGTGACCTAATATTTGAGAGCCGCCGCACACACACACACTTGAAGGTGTGTGTGTGTGTGGTATGCCACGGCCGTACGAACAAACACGCAATTAAGTGTTTGGTTTTCCCGTTCTTCGTGTGTTTGATTGCATATCTGGCGCCGCTCAATCGTGTCATCACCGGTGGATACCGAGAGCGTCTCATTCGTGTATTCTTGTCATAGAATACAAATGTACGGATTATAATGCTTTCATATTTACTTATCTTATGTTTTACTAGATGATCCGTGTACAGAATTCGTAATTTTTTAAAAGCTTCCGCTGTGCGTTAATAAGTTTAATGTTTATGTTTTTATGAAAAACCATGCGAATTCCCAACATATATATATATATATATATATATATATATATATATATATATATATATATATATATATATATATATATATATATATATATATATATCATTGCAATATATATTTTTATATACCTTTTAATCGGTTTGCGTCATTTTGTTTATATTATATATAGTTTTAATAAACTTTCAAATTTTAATCAGTTTTATAACTTTAATAAGCTTTTCCAATTTTATATTATATATTTTTTGGAAAAACAAGTTTTTACTTGTTTTGCGTAACTATATATATATATATATATATATATATATATATATATATATATATATATATATATATATATATATATATATATATATATATATATATATATATTGATTGATTGTTTTTCCGTTTAGTTAAATTAAAAATCGGAGTTCATGTTTATTTCGGAGCGAAAACATTTAAAATTAAATCAGTTGGCTTTATTTTCAACGGTTAAATTTAAGATCGAAAATGGTTCGTCGTTTTTTCCGAACGAAAATACTTACAACTAAACTGGTTGACCTTTTTTTCGTTTGGTGTAAGGTCTACACACTACGGATCTATCTAGACGCGAGACCGTCAACGAGTGCGGAATCCTCGTTAACGGGTTGACGGAAACAACTCTCACACGGAACACGGAGACTATCAACAAGCTGTACGAACGACACGAACGCACCTACTGGAAGATTCTCTCCGAAAGAACACTCAATTAGCTGATAAACTCGAGATCGCCTATTTGCTTAATCCCTCACGAATTCTGCAAAAGTCCCCTAATGATTCGAGTTAATCCCTAATTATAGAGGCTCATTCGAGTTTGTCATGGGCCAAACTCGAATCAGGCCCAAGGCCCATTCAAGTTTGTCCCCTTGACACTCTCGAATCTGCCTAATGATGTACATTCGAATCTGCCTAAGGAACACATTCGAATCTGTCATAGATTCGAATCCCAGTCCTTAGTGAATTCGAATTTACTCTTTCACATATTTAACTTAGTATTTAAACTTATGTTTTCAACTTATGCTTGAATATATCTTTGAACTTTATGTTTGAACTTCTTGTAATACGTTACATCAAGTCCAAACATACAATCAATAACTATCAAACATATTTAAACATATATATCAAATACTCGTTAATTCCCAATACTTTGAATATTAGTTAAACCAAAATGCTAGATCACTTAGACTGCTATCGTCACACAGGGTGTACCAACAGACTCCCCCTTGACGACAGCTTCTAACAATTCACACATTTGATTAAGTACTTTGTTTATTTATTTAAACTGCTGCCAGCATACAAACCTTTCTCGATACAAACTTTAACTACATTTTCATTTTTCCTAGCCTCACTATCCATATGAGCGTCGCTTGAGATTCTATGAGCATGTAGCACTTGAAGGTCATCTTTGGAAAGGTTTACAAGGTGAAGAGGATCGTAGACTCTAAGAATCACCTTTTCTTCGAAGTCCTCCATCACAGCTTCTCCTGTCTCACTTTCCACATACCACCAATTTAGATTTTTCATGACGTCCTGTGGCATTTGCTTGAGAGGAACTTTTCTCAGACATCTAACTGGTTTGTATTGTATTTTCATCCATGGACGACCAGTTAGAGGGTCAATTCGAGTATGGTCCATTACTCGTTTACCTACCCTTGGATTTAGCCGTTCGAACTTCCTCGACCTCCCTTCTTTTCTTATGATCTTTGCAATTATTTCAGCATAAGGGTCGTTGCCTATGTTGATTAGCTCCTTCCATGCTAACGCCTTTATTTCAATCTTTGGCAAGGAGTTGAACACTTTTAGAGTTTTTCTGAGATACTGGAGACCATCTTTTCTTTTGATAATGAATAACTGCAATTCCCGATCAAAGAACCAGCTCAATATACTTCCTGACATCTCTCCAGTACCCGGCACACGTATCTTCTTTTTCAGCTCCAACTCTCTTTTCTCTGCCCTAAACCATAGTTTTCTTTTCTTTTCATTGGTAAGTTCTCTGGCAGGTTCTTCACTTGCTGATTCCACATTTAAAGCAGCGTTTACCACTTCTATGTCAATCATATGATTTCCTTCCATTACGTAAATATCTGTGATGGGGTTTTGCTGAACAATGATCTCATTTGCTTCATCATCTTCATCAACACAAACTTCATCATCAGATTTCCAATCTGTTACGTCTTCTGGCACAAATTCTCCTTCTTCTAACTCCTCCATTTCGTCCTCAAAATCAAAGCCAAGATCTATAGGGTCGTCATCGATATCCATTAGAGCTTCAATCATTTCGTGTATCTCCGACTCTGTGGCTTTTGAAGAACTGGCTTCACCTCCTACGGCTCCTGAATGACCTGGCTCCCCCTGAGTCTCAGCATCCTGAGCAGCAGAAAAATCTACTGGCTCATTATGTCTTTGCGTGCTGGGATCATTGCCGTCGTTATCTCCATCCTTATCTCCATCCCTGGGCAGCTCTATTTGATCCCTGCAGCTTGTCTCCCCCTGAGCCTTTAGATTTTGCATTAATTGCTCAATTAGGGAGCGCATCGATCGTATTTCAGCTGCTTGATCAGCAACAAAAGTTTTCAGCTCCAAGTTTTCTTCCTGAACCTTGCCCACAACCTTCTTCAGTTCGGCATTGTCGATATCTACTTGGGCATTATGCTTTTGTATTTCACCTAGAGCTGTTGTCAAGCCAAAGATTTGAATTTGTTGGAAGTCAACTCTGCTCTTCAGCTCCAAAAACCTTTGATTCTCCATGAAAGCGGATGAGATGGATGGTATGGATTGTATGGGTGTTGGAAGGATTGGTGATGGAATGTACGGTTCAACAGGTGGTGATGGTGGTGGAATGGTAGATTGAGCGGGTAAAGGTGGAGGTATTTCTGGCTATGCAGCAGAAGCTGAGGTAGCTCCCTGCATAAAGCGATGACGTTTTGCCCTTTGCCTTGTAATCAACGGGGCAACGTCTTCTTCCTCAAAATCAGAGTCATCAGACTCCCTTGATTCTCTTCTCCTCGTAGCTTCTTTATTTGTTACCACTAATCTCGATCCATAAGTCCGTATGTGGATGGACGGATCTTCTGGTTCTTTCTCCATTTCTATCTCCTCCATATCCTCAGATTCTGTGGCTAAAGAGGACTTGTCATCACCTGCTGGCTGAGGTTGATATTCATCAATTTGTCTAAAAACGTCAACTTCTCCCTCCTGAGGCTCTAATAAATCTCCAATTAATTCAGCAGTTATTTCCTCATTAGCATGTGGACCAGCTGCCCTAATCTCCTCCAATGTCTGAAGTGTAGGATCTACTTCAGATGGTGCACTTGAGGGTACAGCCTCTTCCGGCTCTTGCATTTGGCTGGTAGAAGGCCTGTCTGCCTGAACTTGACTTGCTGAAGGCCTTTGACGTCTTCTTTGCTGCTGAGGTCTTTGTTGTTGACGCTGTTGCTGTGACTGTCTTTGCTGAACTTCCACCTCCCCTGCCCAATTGGCATCTGGAGGCGCTACAAAGTTTGGGTCAATTACAGCTCCAAATAAAGGTGTCTCTATTGGTACAGCTAACCTTCCTCGGTGAGAGGAGCAATCGGCAAAAATCCTCTTATCAATTACTGCAATGCTTTGGATATCATTCAACTGCGGCAGATTTGGCAAAAAGTGCCGGATGAGCATCATGACAAACCGTGGATAAAGAAGAAATCTTTCCCGGTCCGGAGCCGTTATCTGGTGAACGAACTCGGAGAAGAACATCTCTGAAAAGCTAAACTTCTGATTATAGATCAATGCGATAATCCCTGATTGGATCTTCGATACTATATAATCAAATCCCGCTTTCTTCGCCGCAAAGCATACCATGAACACGTGCGCCAGAAATCGCCATTGGCCAATGAGCCCACTCTTCATATAGGATGTCTTAGTAACATCCAAACTATATCCCATCCTTACAAAGGCAGCCTGCCTAATACTTAATGGGAAATCTATAGGCCCATTCTCTTGCTCCTGAGTTCCCAGCTGCAGAACATACCTTCCTTCTTCTGGTCAACTTGCAACCCCAAAAAGAAATTTAACTCTCCCATTGCACTCATCTCGAATTTCGACTTCATCACCTTCTCAAAATCCTTGCACATTTGTTCGTCTGATGACTAAAAGATGATATCATAGACTTACACTTGTACCAAGATGAAGTGTTCTCCCTTTCTCTTAATGAACAGCGTACTATCTATCCTACCCCTTTCAAACCCGTTCTCTAACAAATGGTTGGATAAAGTCTCGTACCACGCCCTTGTGCTTGATGCAATCCATATAGAGCCTTATCTAAACGATATACTCTATCTGGATATTTTGGATCTGTAAATCCGGGCGGCTGTTCTACATACACCAGCTCCTTCACTTTCCCATAGAGGAAAGCACTCTTAACATCTAGTTGATATACCTTAAAGCCCTTGAAGGAAGCAAAAGCCAGAAACAACCTAATGGCTTCCAGCCTTGCTACTGGCGCAAACACCTCATTGTAATCGATTCCCTCCTCTTGGTTGAAACCCTTTACAACTAACCTAGCCTTGTTGCGAGTGACTATACCCCGATCGTCTCTTTTGCACTTAAAAACCCATTTGGTTCCTATGGCAATTTCCCCTCGAGGTAATGGAACTAACTCCCACACTTCTAGTTTCCTAAACTGAGAGAGTTCTTCCTGCATCGCTTCAACCCAGGAGTTATCCTTTAGTGCCATTTGCACATTTTTCGGCTCTACTTGCGAGATGAAACAAGAATAGAGGCAGGTATGATATGCCTCGGATTCATTTATCATCGACAACAACACAGTGTTGTTATTTAAACTACTCCTAGTCCTCACACCCTCATTAGGATTTCCTATGATGCTTTCTATAGGATGGTTCTTGTTGATCCTAGAGGTCTCTATCTCATCAAATCTCAGATTATCTCCTAAGTTAGATCCTATTTCACCTAATGGGGGAACATCCTCAGATTCCACATGTTCCTCCTCGTGGACAGTTTCCTCAGAGTTGGAATTTGTTGTCTGAGTTTGGTTCTCAGTTGAAGGTGCTTCTGGATCAGTGACTTCTGGAGATCCATCTTCAGTCAAACTAGGCTCGGATGTGGATTGAAATGTAGTCCTCGGAAAGGTATGACCTTCGTCATTCAGATGCAACGTCGCCATGTCCTTTTCGATTGTACCTAGATTTTCATCCAAAGGAATGTTAAATGACTCAAACAATTTATCATAGTCAAATATCCATTCCGGAGCTGTTTGGGGTTCATGTGTATAACTTGTGACTTCAATGTTATACACAATTTCTACTGTACCATTCGTTTTGTTAAAAACCCGTTTGTTTGGTGAGTTCGGCACATAACCTAGGAAGTATCCTTCGTCAGACTTTTCACCAAACTTAGGTTGATGTTTTGTTCGCAATAAAGTACATGGTACCACAAACGGTTCGAAGCCAGTTAAATTAGGTGGCCGTTTATTCAAAATTTCATAACAGGTTTTGTTCAAAGATTTGACAGTTAGGACCCGGTTTAAAATATGACATGCGGTATTCACTGCCTCCCCCCAAAACATGGTAGGAAGCTTTGAATCCGAAAGCATAGTCCTAGCTGCCTCAATCAATGTCCTGTTTTTATGTTCGGCCACCCCATTTTGTTGAGGCTCATATGGTGCACTGAATTGATGCACTATGCCCTTTGATAGGCAATATACACCAATTACAGTGTTTTTAAACTCAGTTCCATTATCACTACGAAGCCTTTTAACCCGTGTTCCATAGGAATTGTCCACTTGGTCTAAGAACCCGATGAGCTTGGAAGCCGTCTCGTCCTTTGTACCTAGAAAGAAAACCCAAGAAAATCGTGAGTAATCGTCAGTGATAACTAAACAATACCAACTACCACCTATACTCCTTTTGTTGATTGGTCCGAAGAGGTCCATATGCAGCAAATCGAATGTGGTAGTGATGGAGTTCTGAGTCTTGGACTTGTGTGCTTTCTTATGTTGTTTGCCCTTCTTGCATGGTAGACACTTGTCCTCGAACTGAAAACTCTTCATAGGCACACCTTGCACCAACCCATTTTTCGTAATATAGTTCATTTTTCTTAGGTGCAAGTGTGCCATGCGTCTGTGCCACAATACTGATTCAGTCTCCGAAGCTTTAGACAGTAAGCAGATCGGACCCACCGAAGATTCCGGCTTGTTCATATCGAGCATGTACAAGTCATTCTTCCTTGGTGCCCGCATTAATATCCACTCTTCAGGAATCTTGAACCCCGGTTTTAGCACTAACGCTTCAGTGTCAGTGAACAACACTGAATTCTTCTTGTCACAGATTTGAGATACACTAATGAGATTGTGAACCAGTTTATCAACGTGATAAACTTGATCCAACTTGATCGTCCC
Source organism: Centrapalus pauciflorus (assembly GCA_020465985.1). NCBI lineage: Eukaryota > Viridiplantae > Streptophyta > Magnoliopsida > Asterales > Asteraceae > Centrapalus > Centrapalus pauciflorus. Next base: position 259,919 of record JAANYP010000758.1, on the reverse strand, counting down.
ATTAGTGACCACTCTAGTACCCGTGATGTTTCCTCCTTTATTTCCCGCGAATGATACAAATCCCCGATTCCCACCCTTGAAGTCTGTAAGGAGACTTCTTTCCCCCGTCATGTGCCTGGAGCATCCACTGTCGACGAACCATTTGTTGTTTGGACCTGTGGTGATCTCCTGCACATGAAAGAAAATAGGTTAGTTATCACGGGGAACCCAAGCCATAACTGACTTGGTTATACCATTCTCGTCCACATACTTAAACTCTTTCAAATACCCATCTCGCCTTTCAGGTGACTTGGGTCGTTGAACAGGAGTTTGTTGTGGTGCCGAGTGATGTAAATTCACTCTTTGCCTTTGAGTAGGCATTTGTTGTGGAGCTCTTGAATAATTCCGATTATATTGCATTTCAGATTGAGATCCCTGAGCTCTAACCGGTGTGTGATGTCTAACAGGAGTGTGTGACCTAACCGGAGTGTATGCTCTGCTAGGTGTTATGCTCCTATATTGTTGTTGAGGTCCAGACCTAGATTGATTAACGACTCGATTCGGTGAATTAGTCCTAACCACTTCTTTTGGTCCAACCTTTACCGGTAATTGTTTCACAACTTGTTTTGGTGCAGCCTGCACAGTTTTCTCGGTACTCTGAGAACTACTAGTGCTCGCCACACTTGTTGAAGGCTTAACTTGTGTTGGCTTCCCTGTCTTAGGTGTAACGTCAATTTTCCTAAGTGGACAGTTAGAAGCAACATGCCCCTTTTCATGACATCTAAAGCAGGACATCTTGTCAATGGACTTCTTGTGTGTGCCCTTAGACTTAGGTGTCTCATTAGTGTCTTGGTCTTTTTGAACATCTATTGTGACTGGTTCATCGTCCTGATCATTAAAATCAATTTTATGTTTTCCTGCAGGTGTTTCACTGGAGGAAGACACAAATTTGACTTTCTTAACCTTGACGTTTGTATCAGTCACCTTAGGTGTATTTTCTTTTACAGGCTCAGATACTGGTGCAGGTATTTCCTCTAAGTCTTCTGATTTCTCAGTTTTCTCCTGAGGTTGAGGCACATAATTGGCATTAAAAGGTAGAGGAATCTCATGAAATCCTAGACCTACAGGCTTTTTAGATTGGCGTTGAGCATCTAAAACTTTCCCTAGGTTCAGACTTGAATTCCTAAACTTTTCTAGCTTACTATGTGCCTCAACCTCAGGAGAAAACTGAGAAATCAGAATACTTAGAGGAAATACCTGCACCAGTATCTGAGCCTGTAAAAGAAAATACACCTAAAAATACACCCTGTGTCCGATGTTTGTCTTTTAAAGAAAGTTTGCAAATACCAACAAGTTAGAATCATTGTCTGTATGCCTTGATCGTAAAAGTATGTCTTTGTCTGAGTCACGTAAGATAATTTCATGATAAATAAAAATACCAAGGGATATTCCGAAATGTAGCATGTTTAAAGGGGTAAATACCGACAATCGGCTAAATGGGCATGTCACGCCAAACAATCAAAGGAATCAAAAATTCCTAAGTGTGAAAGCTTAAGTACTGAAAGTGAGTATCTGACACCGCTATCTGATTGAACCTTTCTTTGACTATGCTCCTCAAAAATAATTTGTTAAGTGTTTAGCATAGGTGGTAAATTTTAATAAGTGTAGTTTAAGTCTAAGTTAAATTTTTTGTTCAAAATTTTAAAATTTTATTTTTACTTCTACTTATTTTTATTTTATTTTATGTTATTTTATTTTATTTTATTTTTAATTTACTTAGGAAAAAGGTCAAAAAATTACTGAGGGTGCATTCATAGTTGAATAAAATAAACATTGCGTGAAAATCTTGTGCTTAGGGTAAAAGATTTGGCATAGTTTATTCCGTTTCACAATAAGGTTGAAAAGGTTGAAAAAGTTGAATTTATTTCAAAATTTTCGAAATTTTCAAAGTTTCAGGGGTTAATTCGAGTTTAACCTAAAATCGAATTTGGCTGTGCTCGAATCTGTCAGTAGATTCGAAAGAGGCATTAGACTCGAAGGTTGGTGGTATAAATAGGTTAACAGTGATGGTCATTATTCCAACTGTTCTCGAGTCTATACTCTCGAGTCTATTGAAGCGATTTCGAATCTAACTCTCGAGTTTGCCGTTTTCAAGAAAGCAACTATTTGTCGAGTTTCTGTCCGTGTGGGTTCGATTCTACTCATAGATCTAGGTATAATCAAGTGTATTGTACAAGATTTAGGTAGTATTATACTCCATTTAGGCCAAAATCATCAGATTTTGAAGTTTTATTGGTAGAAAGTTGGTTTTTCAAAATTACAAACTTTTAACCGGTAAAAAGTGAAATTAATTACAAATATCATTGATTAGAACCTAGTAGGACTAAAAGATGTGATTTTCTGAAACTAACATGGTTAAAATCATGGATTTTTGTGAGGTTGGTGGCCGACTCCTTCGAGTCTGTTCGTGGCTTGATTCGAGTTTGTCAGTAAACTCGAATGGCCATTAAACTCGAATGTGTCATCTAACTCGATTATATATTCATTCGAATCTGACGTTCGAGTTTGTCAATTTATTTGATTTAAATTTTAATTAAGCTTGTAGAAATTCTTAAGTGTTGGATTTTGTGCTTATACAACTTCAAAATAAAACAAATTTGAATTTAAACAAGTTTATTCATTTTTAATAATTCTAATATTTTATTTGATATATTGTGCAGACATGGCGGATAGAGTATTTGTACCAAAGCATAATATGGTTATTCCCCCGGACCATAATATCCCTGAAGCGCAGGCTTTCCGCCAGATGGTGGATTTCCTGGTGGAGTCCAGGATTTCGTTCGCACTCTCGCACAATATCCAAATCGTTATTCACTACGTGCGACAATTTTATGAACATTTGCAAGTCGATTGCACTGTCACTCCGACAGTTCTTAGGACTAGGATTGCTGGTAATCCGCTGGTATTTTCTGCTGATATACTGCGCCAAGTTCTGCAGCTGGGAACTCAGGAGCAAGAGAATGGGCCTATAGATTTCCCATTAAGTATTAGGCAGGCTGCCTTTGTAAGGATGGGATATAGTTTGGATGTTACTAAGACATCCTATATGAAGAGTGGGCTCATTGGCCAATGGCGATTTCTGGCGCACGTGTTCATGGTATGCTTTGCGGCGAAGAAAGCGGGATTTGATTATATAGTATCGAAGATCCAATCAGGGATTATCGCATTGATCTATAATCAGAAGTTTAGCTTTTCAGAGATGTTCTTCTCCGAGTTCGTTCACCAGATAACGGCTCCGGACCGGGAAAGATTTCTTCTTTATCCACGGGTTGTCATGATGCTCATCCGGCACTTTTTGCCAAATCTGCCGCAGTTGAATGATATCCAAAGCGTTGCAGTAATTGATAAGAGGATTTTTGCCGATTGCTCCTCTCACCGAGGAAGGTTAGCTGTACCAATAGAGACACCTTTATTTGGAGCTGTAATTGACCCAAACTTTGTAGCGCCTCCAGATGCCAATTGGGCAGGGGAGGTGGAAGTTCAGCAAAGACAGCCACAGCAACAGCGTCAACAACAAAGACCTCAGCAGCAAAGAAGACGTCCAAGGCCTTCAGCAAGTCAAGTTCAGGAAGACAGGCCTTCTACCAGCCAAATGCAAGAGCCTCAAGAGCCGGAAGAGGCTGTACCCTCAAGTGCACCATCTGAAGTAGATCCTACACTTTAGACATTGGAGGAGATTTGGGCAGCTAGTCCACATGCTAATGAGGAAATAACTGCTAAATTAATTGGAGATTTATTAGAGCCTCAGGAGAGAGAAGTTGACGTTTTTAGACAAATTGATGAATATCAACCTCAGCCAGCAGGTGATGACGAGTCCTCTTCAGCCACAGAATCTGAGGATATGGAGGAGATAGAAATGGAGAAAGAACCAGAAGATCCGTCCATCCACATACGGACTTATGGATCGAGATTAGTGGTAACAAATAAAGAAGCTACGAGGAGAAGAGAATCAAGGGAGCCTGATGACTCTGATTTTGAGGAAGAAGACGTTGCCCCGTTGATTACAAGGCAAAGGGCAAAACGTCATCGCTTTATGCAGGGAGCTACCTCAGCTTCTGCTGCACAGCCAGAAATACCTCCACCTTTACCCGCTCAATCTACCATTCCACCACCATCACCACCTGTTGAACCGTACATTCCATCACCAATCCTTCCAACACCCATACAATCCATACCATCCACCTCATCCGCTTTCATGGAGAATCAAAGGTTTTTGGAGCTGAAGAGCAGAGTTGACTTCCAACAAATTCAAATCTTTGGCTTGACAACAGCTCTAGGTGAAATACAAAGGCATAATGCCCAAGTAGATATCGACAATGCCGAACTGAAGAAGGTTGTGGGCAAGGTTCAGGAAGAAAACTTGGAGCTGAAAACTTTTGTTGCTGATCAAGCAGCTGAAATACGATCGATGCGCTCCCTAATTGAGCAATTAATGCAAAATCTAAAGGCTCAGGGGGAGACAAGCTGCAGGGATCAAATAGAGCTGCCCAGGGATGGAGATAAGGATGGAGATAACGACGGCAATGATCCCAGCACGCAAAGACATAATGAGCCAATAGATTTTTCTGCTGCTCAGGATGCTGAGACTCAGGGGGAGCCAGGTCAATCAGGAGCCGTAGGAGATGAAGCCAGTTCTTCAAAAGCCACAGAGTCGGAGATACACGAAATGATTGAAGCTCTAATGGATATCGATGACGACCCTATGGATCTTGGCTTTGATTTTGAGGACGAAATGGAGGAGTTAGAAGAAAGAGAATTTGTGCCAGAAGACGTAACAGATTGGAAATCTGATGATGAAGTTTGTGTTGATGAAGATGATGAAGCAAATGAGATCATTGTTCAGCAAAACCCCATCACAGATATTTACGTAATGGAAGGAAATCATATGATTGACATAGAAGTGGTAAACGCTGCTTTAAATGTGGAATCAGCAAGTGAAGAACCTGCCAGAGAACGTACCAATGAAAAGAAAAGAAAACTATGGTTTAGGGCAGAGAAAAGAGAGTTGGAGCTGAAAAAGAAGATACGTGTGCCGGGTACTGGAGAGCTGTCAGGAAGTATATTGAGCTGGTTCTTTGATCGGGAATTGCAGTTATTCATTATCAAAAGAAAAGATGGTCTCCAGTATCTCAGAAAAACTCTAAAAGTGTTCAACTCCTTGCCAAAGATTGAAATAAAGGCGTTAGCATGGAAGGAGCTAATCAACATAGGCAACGACCCTTATGCTGAAATAATTGCAAAGATCATAAGAAAAGAAGGGAGGTCGAGGAAGTTCGAACGGCTAGATCCAAGGGTAGGTAAACGAGTAATGGACCATACTCGAATTGACCCTCTAACTGGTCGTCCATGGATGAAAATACAATACAAACCAGTTAGATGTCTGAGAAAAGTTCCTCTCAAGCAAATGCCACAGGACGTCATGAAAAATCTAAATTGGTGGTATGTGGAAAGTGAGACAGGAGAAGCTGTGATGGAGGACTTCGAAGAAAAGGTGATTCTTAGAGTCTACGATCCTCTTCACCTTGTAAACCTTTCCAAAGATGACCTTCAAGTGCTACATGCTCATAGAATCTCAAGCGACGCTCATATGGATAGTGAGGCTAGGAAATATGAAAATGTAGTTAAAGTTTGTATCGAAAAAGGTTTGTATGCTGGCAGCAGTTTAAATAAATAAACAAAGTACTTAATCAAATGTGTGAATAGTTAGAAGCTATCGTCAAGGGGGAGTCTGTTGGTACACCCTGTGTGACGATAGCAGTCTAAGTGATCTAGCATTTTGGTTTAAGTAATATTCAAAGTATTGGGAATTAACGAGTATTTGATATATATGTTTTAATATGTTTGATAGTTATTGATTGTATGTTTGGACTTGATGTAACGTATTACAAGAAGTTCAAACATAAAGTTCAAAGATATATTCAAGCATAAGTTGAAAACATAAGTTCAAACATGATCGAATATATTCAAACATAACGAACTCGAGTGTCCCCTTGACACTCTCGAATCTGCCTAATGATGTACATTCGAATCTGCCTAAGGAACACATTCGAATCTGTCATAGATTCGAATCCCAGTCCTTAGTGAATTCGAATTTACTCTTTCACATATTTAACTTAGTATTTAAACTTATGTTTTCAACTTATGCTTGAATATATCTTTGAACTTTATGTTTGAACTTCTTGTAATACGTTACATCAAGTCCAAACATACAATCAATAACTATCAAACATATTTAAACATATATATCAAATACTCGTTAATTCCCAATACTTTGAATATTACTTAAACCAAAATGCTAGATCACTTAGACTGCTATCGTCACACAGGGTGTTCCAACATTTGGTTAAATTAAAAATAAATTTTTTTTAATTGTTTTAATTGATAAAAAAATTAAAACTAGATTAAGTGGTTGTTTTTTCCATTTAGTTAAATTGACACCGAAATGGTTTGTCATTTTTTCCAAACAAAAATATTTAAATTTAAAAAATGATGTCATTACAATTTTTCAAGCGAAATGGTTAACTAAATGGAAGAAAAGATCAATCAATCAAATTTTAAGTGTTTTCGATGGAAAAAACAAACAAACATTTCGATTTTTAATTTAAACAAACAATCTAATTTTTAATGTTTTTAGCAGAAAAATGACTAACAATTCTGATTTCCAATTTAACGAAACGGAAAATGTTGAGCCAATTTAATTTGAAATGTTTTCGTTCAAATAAATGGTATGTATATATATGCACCATAAAAAAAGGGCAAATAACCAAAAATAGTAACAAGTTTTGACATTTTTATCATTAATAGTAACATTATTTATTTTTTTTATTATTTATAGTAACAACTTTTTATTTTTCTATCAATAATTGACCTGCAAACTTGTTTAGGAGGTCACTAACAACTTTTCAGTTATCAAAAATAATAACAACTTTTCATATTTTTATCAAAAACAGTAACATATCAAATTAAACCAATCTTTTTTTCTTTTTTAAGTTTTTCTAAGATTTTATAAACAACAAAATAAACTCAATTTATGTTTCAATATATTTAATTACATTACTACTATCTTTAGTGACTATTTTTTTAATTTCATTAAATTTATTTATTTACAATTTTATTTTTTCATAACCTTATGAATTTTTAATGTATATTCTGAATATTTATTTACGATTAGATAATATTTGATTATTTATTCACAATTATATATAATATGAACGACAAAATACTACGAATCATTTCAACTTCACTTTTTTCAAACGAAAAAAAAACTATGAATCATTCTATTTTTAGTTTTTCCCATCAAAATAATATGAACTATTTTGATTTATTAGTTTTTTCGAAATAAAAGAGTTGTAGTTTTTTATATAAAAAACTAAAAATAAAAGTTGGTTGCAATATTTTTAAAGCAGAAAATCTATTAACCACAATTATTCATAATTTTTTGTGTTGTTATATATTGTAACACCCCGTCTTTGAGAAATATTATATGGATTTAATTTACTGGTTGATTAAATTATTAATACTGTGTTGGGGCAATGAAATGGCGATTACACGTGTCCGGGTCGAGTTTACATGTCACCGAGTTATAATTCTAGCGGATTATTAATAATTATTAGACCACAGAATTAAATGGGAATATTGTATTAATTATAAAATATTGTGTTATAAGCTGCTAAATTATGGAAATTGGTTTAGCAAGTGTTTGTAAGTGGTTGTGTATCGTTTTTATGGGTTGCAATATTTTTCATTCGGCAAAACTATAAACTGGAATAATTCATAGTTTTTTTTCCTCTCCTTAACAGTCGAGTGATTTCTCATTCTCTCTCCCTCTTTCTATAGATAAGCGGGTTCTTCGATCATTCTAATGAAATAGGTTGTTCGTTGTTAAAAACACAAAAATAAATTAGTTGCAATTATTTTGTACGAAAAAGCAAAATGATTTATAGTATTTTGTAAAAAAAAATCTAAAACATGATTGGGTCGTAGTTTTTCATTGGGTAAAGCTAAAAGTTGAATGGTTTGTAATCAATTTCGTTCGGAATTTACTAAAAAACCGATCAATATTTTTAGTTTTTTTATGAATGGAAAAATCATGACTCATTGTAGTTTATAGTTTTATGAATGAAAAATATTGAGACTCATTTTGATTTTTTGTTTTTTCAATAAAAAAACTATGACCCATTTAGATTGGAATAAACCAAAAAATGAAACGATTTGTATTATTTTATTCGGAAAAACTAAGAAAATGATGGTTCGTAGTTTTTTTAGTTGGAAAAAGTGAAAATTGAAATGATTCATAGTATTTTTTTCATTCATATTATATATAATTGTGAATAAATAATCGAATATTATATATCCGTAAATATTCGGAATATAAATTTGGTTTATTTTGGTGTTTATGAAATATTAAAAAAACTTAATAAAATAAAAAAATTTATGTTTTAATTTGATATGTTACTATTATTGATAAAAATCTGAAAAGATGTTACTATATTTGATAACTGAAAAGTTGGTGACCTGCTAAACAGGTTTGCAAGTCACCCATTACTATTATTGATAGAAAAATAAAAGGTTGTTACTATAAATGATAAAAATAAATAATGTTACTATTAATGATAAATATGTCAAAACTTGTTATTATTTTTGGTCATTTGTCCTAAAAAATACAAAGCATAAAGTATAAAATTATGCGAAATGAAATTAAATATATATATATATATATATATATATATATATATATATATATATATATATATATATATATATATATATATATAGATATTTTTTTTATTGTATTTGTTTTTTGTTTCTAATTAATTAGTAACATTAATACTTTTATTATATTTTTACATCTATTTGTTTTATTAAAAAAAGAGTTGTTAATAATTTGTAACTAAAAGGCTCAAAAGTATAAATATAAAGAAGAGCAAAATGCGTATTTTAATTAAAGTTAAAGGATAAGGGACCAATCTTGAAAGGAAACCTTGATGATAATGACCAATTTTGCAAAATTAAAAGTTTAGGTACCAAATCCAAAATTTGATACAAACCACAGGGACCATTTTTGTAATTAACTCAAAATATAGGGTAGATAATAGAAAAGTAAGAGAGTAAATGTAACACCCCAATAATTAAAAGGGTAACTAACTTTGCGAAACAATTATGATTGTGTACTTAAGTGCAATATTATGAGTTAATTGCCAAATATTAGTGATGATTGTTATTATTGGGACTTGAACGATTAAAGAAAAATAAAATGTTGGGTTGTACTGAATTGACAAAAATAGGTAATGTACTTTGACAACTAAATAATGATTAGTTTGACATAAGAATGGATTAATATGGTGTTAGGATATAATTAGTATAATTATGTCAAAACTATTTATTTAGGTATTGAATTATTTAATTAATGTAAGTTATATCATGGTGGTTTGTTTGCAAATAAAAGATGGTTAGAGGAGAGGGACTTGTTTTGTCAATGTGTGATAGTTGGAGGTTTGGGGGTGGCCAAAGGCCAAACCTCCTCCCTTTTTCTCTTCTCCATCACCACCACATATACACACACATTTACATTTTTATTTCCTTTAGCAAGAAAAAGAAGAGAGAAAAGAAAGAAAAGTTAGGGTTTTTAGAGTTTGATTTTTATTTCCTTTTTCTCTTCATTTCTCCATTTTTGGAGAATGGAGCCCTAAATGGGTTTGTTGGATTGAGTTGATAAATGACTCTAATATCAAGTATAGGTTAATGTAATGGTTTATAAAAGTATTTGAGTCATAAATATGTGATTTGTTGGGTGGATTGGGTGATGATGGGTGGAAACCCAAATTGAAGTTCCATTTGAGCTTTTAATGGTGGAAGTGGGTAGAGTTGTGTTGATTTAGTATGTTTATATGTTAGTTATGATTCAAATATGTTAAGTAGTGAAATGATATTGATTTGAGTCAAGTGGAAACTCATTTGGAGTTGGAATTTGGTGAACTTGGGTGAAACCCAAGTTGGAGCTTCATTTGAGCTCCAATGGTGTATGAAAGATAAATTGCATCAAGATACATGTTTTATATGATAATGATGAACCAAATATGTTATTTATGGCAATGAAATTGAATGGAAGCTAGTAGGAACTCATTTGGAGTTTTGAAGGCTTAGTTTGGGTTTTGGTCATTTAGGAACTCAATTGGAGTTCATATGAATTCCATGGAGTAATGAAATGCTATGTTATGGTTATAATGTGTGACACCCTTGTCACAACAACCACCATTAACAAGACACCCAGGATTAATCACCAATACATAAATTACATAATGATCTGATTTCTTAATTAAAGTGCGGAAGCAATTAAAGTACAAAATAAAGAATTACAACAGTTTCAAATCACCCTATGGTACTACATAAGGTACATGTCTAAGTTTACAAACTTCAATTACATTACATCATCCCAAATTCATTACATCAACAAACCCAAAGGTAAGTTACCAAGATATACAACTGATATCTTCAAATCACTTCGAATATCAACCTAGCTAGATGGTCCCGTGGCTGATTTTCCTTTTCCTGTAAAAATACAACAACTGAGATATAAGCAAAGGCTTACTGAATACACAGATTACGCATTTTATAAATTTTTATGAAGCCCAAGGGTAAAACCGATGACAAACATCGTATACCCTCTTCGTACTCCAAGTACGGACCAGAGCCGCAGCCCCTTCGAGCCCAAAGCTCGGCATTAAACATACCATCTGAGACAACGTAAGATCGGGGATGAGATACTGCCTACCGGACCTGGAGGGATCAGCTCCAGCGTCATATAGCACAGTAACATCAGAGTAACCGATGCGACCCATCGGTCCATCAATAGATGCACAACAATCGAAAGGACATGCAACAAGTAAGAATGTGCATCTAAATCTACGCAAGTTAGTAGAATTCCAAACAAACAATTGAAGCAACAGGTCTCAGCAGGCAAAGCTTAACATAAAACAGATATAAACATGCGAATCTACTGTACTCACAGTGGGTGCGTTATTAAACTTTAAGCAATTTATTTCTCTTCGGGCTTTCAACCGGACTCCCCAAGTACCCCACTGTGGGTTAAACAACACCACAAGGGACCTGTTACATTTCCATATGATAAACATATCATTATTATGTGTTCTTTAACAAATTGGCATCAATTTGTTTAATCATAAATATTACAACATTCGGAACCAACACCCGAAACTCATATTTAAATCCTCTTTCTGATGGTCTAATTATTCCCAATATATCCCTTTAATAATACCATCAATCTCTCATTTTATAATGAGTCTCGCTAAGTTTCCCAATTTATTGTGTTAACCCGTCGAAATTATATTGAAGTTTATACTTTTTAAATCTCCAATATTTAAGACTGTCAAAATATCCATAATATATCCGAATTATAGAGAATCCAACCGGTTCCATTTTATTTTCACTGATAAAACCCAACCAATATGATATACATATATATATAATATTGCTTCTGTACATGGGTTTCAATATTTAAATGAGTTTCGGTATATATATATGTGAGTTTCGGTATATGTACCGAAACCTATAAGGTTTCGGTACCCCCTTTCTAGTTTCGGTACCTACACATACCGAAACCTATGGGGTTTCGGTATTCCCTTATGGTTTCGGTATCTCTCACTAGTCTCAGTACTTAAACACGCACACATACAGATCATATATAAAATTTTCTCAAAATCATAAGATTTTACTTGAATTAGAACCCGAAATTTTGTACACAACTTCCACAATACTAGATTTACATAAACCCACAATAATATCTAACATGCATCAACATTTTGAATCCGAAAATTTCAGATTCGGTTTTCAACCAAAACCGAACTATAAACTCTTAAATTTGTAAATTTGAGAGATATTTACCTTAGATTGATGCTTGTAATGTTTATAGCTTCTCCTAAACAACTCAAATCTGTAGTTTCAACCTCCAATTTGAAGTCTTCGTTGTTCTTGATTTGAAGAAAATGGAGGAATCGTATGGTTTCCTTTAGTAAGAGAAGAAGAGAGCAGGGAATAATGGGAGTTGAAATGAAAGACTTTTGTCTTTTATTTTCCCTTATTTTCAACTTTTACACATTCAACCCACAACTTTCTAATTTATCATTATACTTAAATAATTAAACTAGAAATTCTATAATTTCAAAATTCTTCCAAAATAGCAATCAATTTCTTAAATTCCATTAAATAGAGATTAAATCTTTATTTTATCATTTCAACCACTTAATAATAATCATATTAACTTAATAAATTAAATCATCAATTTCTGAATAAAGCAACCGACTTTTATAATAGATTAAAATACAATCCGACTTAAATTACAATTTTAAACTAAATAACCTCAATACAATAATTTAAAATTCGAGGATGTTACAGCATGGGCTCCACCACGCTCAAACTTCGTCCCCGAAGTTATTTGACCTCAAACAGTTGCGGATATTTCCTTAACATTTCCGCCTTCGTCTCCCAAGTGTGATTTGCTCCTTTGTGATGCTTCCAACGTACCAGCACCATTTCGATCTCTTTGCTCCTTAGCTTTTTCATTTTGGTATCCAATACACATTCCGGCTCTTCCACGTATCGGAGCCTTTCATCAATTTGCAGTTCAGTATGGTCTGCCCAGTCCTCATTTTCAGTAGTGAATGATTTACGAAGATTTCCAATATGAAACACCGGGTGTATGCCCGACATTTCTTCAGGCAATTCCAGGCGATACGATTGATTCCCAACTTTTTCTACTATCTTAAATGGCCCAACAAATCTCGGAGCCAATTTTCCCCTTTTTACAAAACGAGTAACACCCCTCATGGGTGATACTTTCAGATATACCCAATCATTCACCTCAAAACTGATTGGTTTGTGCCTTCTGTCATAATAACTCTTCTGTCGATCCTGGGCCACTTTCATGTTCTGCCTAATCAACTGTATCTTCTCGTTTGTCTCCTGCAACAATGCCGGCCCAGCAATCGGCGTTTCTCCAGTTTCCCTCCAACAAGTAGGAGTCCTACACCTCCTCCCATACAGTGCCTCAAAAGGTGCCTTCTTAATTGTCGTGTGATAGCTGTTATTGTACGAGAACTCTATTAGTGGCAAGTGATCATCCCAATTGCCACCGAGATCCAGTACACATGATCTCATCATATCCTCCAAAGTGAGGATTGTTCGTTCACTCTGGCCATCGGTTTGCGGACGATAGGCCGTACTCATAGTAATTCTCGTTCCCAACCCTGCTTGTAATGTCGACCAGAAATTTGAAGTAAACCGGCTATCTCGATCCGACACTATGGACTTAGGCACTCCATGCCTAGAAACAATCTCGTTCATATAAATCTGAGCTAACTTCTCTAGCGAATAACTTTCACGAATCGGTATGAAGTGAGCCAACTTAGTTAACCGATCCACGATTACCCAAACTGCATCGTGTTGACGCCTAGTTTTGGGCAGCTTTGTAACAAAATCCATTGTAATGTGCTCCCACTTCCATTCCGGAATAGGAAGCGGTTGCATACTGCCGTATGGTTGTTGATGTTCGGCCTTTACCAACCGACAAGTTCGGCATCTTTCTACATACTGCCTTATGTCTTTCTTCAATCCCGGCCACCAAAAATCTGCCTTTAAGTCATTGTACATCTTTGTGCTCCCGGGATGTACAGAAAATTTAGATTGATGCGCTTCTTCAATGATAACATTTCTCATACCACCATACTTCGGCACCCAAATCCTTCCGTATACACCTTTTTAATCCCGATTCACTAGTTTCCATATCTTTAAGTTGTACTCTTATATCTTCAGCACCGACATTTTCTTCTTTCAAAGCTTCCACCTGAGCAGCTTTGACATCATCGATGATCGTGGAACTTAGTATAGTGGACGTCATCATATAGCAGCAATCCTTTGCATACGCTTTGCGACTCAAAGCATCGGCTACTACGTTAGCCTTTCCGGGATGATAAAGGATTTCACAATCATAATCCTTTATAAGCTCCATTGAACGTCTCTGCCTCATATTAAGTTCTTTCTGGTTGAAAATGTACTTCAGGCTCTTATGGTCTCCACTTTAGCTGGATCAACAGAAATCCCAGCTCCAGATATAACATGTCCCAAAAATTGAATCTGTTGCAACCAAAACTCACATTTTGAGAACTTGGCATACAACTTCTCCTTTCTTAACAATTCCAACAGTTCTCTCAGATGTTCAGCATGTTCGGCTTCAGACTTAGAGTATACTAAAATATCATCGATAAACACAATTACCGATTTATCCAACATCGGTCTGCAAACTCTATTCATTAAATCCATAAACACTGTCGGGGCGTTGGTTAATCCAAAAGGCATCACCAGAAACTCGTAATGTCCATACCGAGTCCTGAATGCTGTCTTTGGCACATCTTCCTCTCGAACCTTCAATTGATGATATCCCGATCTCAGATCAATCTTAGAAAATACACTAGCCCCGTGTAACTGATCAAACAAGTCGTCTATCCTCGGCAGAGGATACTTGTTCTTGATTGTCAATTTATTCAGCTCCCGGTAATCTATGCACATCCTCATCGTGCCATCTTTCTTCTTTACAAACAATACCGGAGCTCCCCATGGCGATGAACTCGGCCGAATGAATCCCTTGTCCGACAATTCTTGCAGATGTGTCATCATTTCCTTCATCTCGGTTGGGGCGAGGCGATAAGGAGAACGAGCTACCGGTGCAGCTCCCGGGATCAGGTCAATTCGGAATTCAACTTGTCTCTCAGGCGGCACGCCAGACAAGTCTTCCGGAAACACGTCCGGAAATTGTGAAACAACAGGCACGTCTGCCAACGTCCTCTTCTCAGCCCTGGCATCAACAGCATATGCCAGATAGGCGTCACACCCCTTTGCAACAAGCTTTCGAGATTTTGCAATGGTCAATAAGCACAGATCCCCATATATACAGATCTCACGCCCCTCCGGAGTAGTTATCTTGATCATACGATTCTTACAAACTATGTGAGCTTCATTTTCGATCAACCAATCCATCCCGATAATTACATCAAACTCACTGAACTCTATCGGAATCAGATCTAAATTGAAGACTACATCTTCAATTACTAACGTGCAATTACGGTATACATGATCTACCTTGACTAAAGTATTGCTAGCAGTTTCAATATCAAGTATAGCAGACAACTTAGACAGTGGCATAGCAAGTTGTTGTGCAAAAGCAGTCGACACGAAAGAACGGTTGGCACCCGAATCAAATAGAACTCGAGCAGGCATGGAATTTACAATAAACATACTCGTGACCACCTCTGGGTTTTCCTTAGCCTCCTCTGTTGTTATCTGAAAAGCACGAGCCGGTGCCCTCTGTGACTGACCCCGGCGGTTAACTGAACCACCACTCGAACCTCCAGACGATCGTGTTGATGATGGGGCAGCAGCTGTTGGAGCATTCTTTCTATAATTCCTGCTATAGTGACCCCACACCCCACACTTATAGCAAGCATCACCCTTCCTTGGGCAATCATTCTGAAAATGTCCCAGTTCTCCACAGCAAAAGCAAGCACGTCCGTTAGTGCACTTGCCAAAATGTTCCAGGTGACACTTGTTGCAGTATTGTGGCTCGGTGTTGATAGAGTATGCACGAGCACGACCACGATCAGAAGAACCAGATGGTCGGCGAAAAGACTGCTGTGATGAGTATTGTGAAGACCGGGAAGATCCCGAGTATCCTCTCTCCCTTTGGCGCTTCGGCGGTGACGGCTGTGTTGGGTTGGTGGAAGCAGCAGCAGACCCGATCGAGTAGCCCGACATAATCAAAATCTGTTCTACATTTCTGGCAGCCTCAAGTAAGTCAGCAAATGTAGGGTAGCGGACGTTTCTCATAACCCTCCTAATCTCAATGTCAAGACCAGCCTCGAACCTGGTCACTTTCCTCTCTTCAGTATCGACTTGATGAGGCGCGAACAGACTCAGCCTCGTGAATTCCACCGCATATTGGGACACTGTCTTAGTCCCCTGTACCAGCGCCATAAACTTCGCTTCCAACCTCCGGCGCTCATCAACCGGACAGTACTGCTGAGTGAATAGGTCCTTGAACTCAGCCCAAGTCATAACAGAAACCTTCTCCAGTGTCAACGCATTCACTATTGCGTTCCACCACATGATTGCATCATTCGTGAACATAGCAGTTGCATAACGAACCATGTCGTTCTCAGCACAATCGCTGATTCGGAATGTTCGTTCAGTTGCTGTTATCCATTCAAGTGCGGCAACAGCATCTCCTAGTCCATTAAACTCCACTGCCCCATTTCCTTTGAAGTCCTTGAAACGACAACCTTTGGGCTTGTTAGACGACCCAATGTTGTCATCTCGTTCCTCGTTGTTACCCCCTTCCTTCTCCTTATTCTTTCTCTTATCCTCTCTTCTCTTAGCATCGGCCTCATCTCGAGACCGAAACTGATCTTGTATCATTCTGTTCTGCTCAGCCATCATGGCTAGCATCATCTCTCTGGCTTCCTCGGGTGTCAATCCTCCAGACATGTTCTGAAAATATAAACATATAACTTGTTTAGTAACATGTCATCAGTTTAAAGACACCACTCATTTGTCCCGTATGATAGTCAATTTCTTATAATTACTAGATCATAACCTATCTTAGTTCAGATCATTACTTAAACCACTACATATCATTACCTAATGTTTGAGATCAAGACCTCACGGACACTTGAATCTCAAACTACTGCTTTGATACCATCTCGTGTGACACCCTTGTCACAACAACCACCATTAACAAGACACCCAGGATTAATCACCAATACATAAATTACATAATGATCTGATTTCTTAATTAAAGTGCGGAAGCAATTAAAGTACAAAATAAAGAATTACAACAGTTTCAAATCACCCTATGGTACTACATAAGGTACATGTCTAAGTTTACAAACTTCAATTACATTACATCATCCCAAATTCATTACATCAATAAACCCAAAGGTAAGTTACCAAGATATACAACTGATATCTTCAAATCACTTCGAATATCAACCTAGCTAGATGGTCCCGCGGTTGATTTTCCTTTTCCTGTAAAAATACAACAACTGAGATATAAGCAAAGGCTTAGTGAATACACAGATTATGCATTTTATAAATTTTTATGAAGCCCAAGGGTAAAACCGATGACAAACATCGTATACCCTCTTCGTACTCCAAGTACGGACCAGAGCCGCAGCCCCTTCGAGCCCAAAGCTCGGCATTAAACATACCATCTGAGACAACGTACGATCGGGGATGAGATACTGCCTACCGGACCTGGAGGGATCAGCTCCAGCGTCATATGCACAGTAACATCAGAGTAATCGATGCGACCCATCGGTCCATCAATAGATGCACAACAATCGAAAGGACATGCAACAAGTAAGAATGTGCATCTAAATCTACTCAAGTTAGTAGAATTCCGAACAAACAATTGAAGCAACAGGTCTCAGCAGGCAAAGCTTAACATAAAACAGATATAAACATGCGAAATCTACTGTACTCACAGTGGGTGCGTTATTAAACTTTAAGCAATTTATTTCTCTTCGGGCTTTCAACCGGACTCCCCAAGTACCCCACTGTGGGTTAAACAACACCACAAGGGACCTGTTACATTTCCATATGATAAACATATCATTATTATGTGTTCTTTAACAAATTGGCATCAATTTGTTTAATCATAAATATTACAACATTCGGTATATATATATATGTGAGTTTCGGTATATGTACCGAAACCTATAAGGTTTCGGTACCCCCTTTCTAGTTTCGGTACCTACACATACCGAAACCTATGGGGTTTCGGTATTCCCTTATGGTTTCGGTATCTCTCACTAGTCTCAGTACTTAAACACGCACACATACAGATCATATATAAAATTTTCTCAAAATCATAAGATTTTACTTGAATTAGAACCCGAAATTTTGTACACAACTTCCACAATACTAGATTTACATAAACCCACAATAATATCTAACATGCATCAACATTTTGAATCCGAAAATTTCAGATTCGGTTTTCAACCAAAACCGAACTATAAACTCTTAAATTTGTAAATTTGAGAGATATTTACCTTAGATTGATGCTTGTAATGTTTATAGCTTCTCCTAAACAACTCAAATCTGTAGTTTCAACCTCCAATTTGAAGTCTTCGTTGTTCTTGATTTGAAGAAAATGGAGGAATCGTATGGTTTCCTTTAGTAAGAGAAGAAGAGAGCAGGGAATAGTGGGAGTTGAAATGAAAGACTTTTGTCTTTTATTTTCCCTTATTTTCAACTTTTACACATTCAACCCACAACTTTCTAATTTATCATTATACTTAAATAATTAAACTAGAAAATCTATAATTTCATAATTCTTCCAAAATAGCAATCAATTTCTTAAATTCCATTAAATAGAGATTAAATCTTTATTTTATCATTTCAACCACTTAATAATAATCATATTAACTTAATAAATTAAATCATCAATTTCTGAATAAAGCAACCGACTTTTATAATAGATTAAAATACAATCCGACTTAAATTACAATTTTAAACTAAATAACCTCAATACAATAATTTAAAATTCGAGGATGTTACATAATGTGTTTAGAAAATATTCATTTATGTTATAAAGTGTTTTCATGTGTCGGGTAACACAAAACACGTGCAAGAACTCAATTTGGCGTTTTAAGTCTAAATCCCACACCACGTGTTCGGTGAAATGCTTGAGTTCCTAAGCATTTTGGGATTGGGATTTAATGTTTATATATAAATTGAATGCCTAAACATAGCCTAAATATGTTTAATATTGCTATGGAATTGGTTAGAATTGAATACAAGCTCAATTGGAGCTTGGTGTTGTCGGTTGGAGTTTTGGGTCATTTAAAGACTCGATTGGAGTCTGTATGAGTTCCATGGAATCATGGAATGTTATGAAATGATTCTAATATGTTTAGAGGGGTTAAGTGACCTTAATATGTTAAATATATTGTTGGTAAAGTCCCTTACGAAAGTTAGAATCATTTATGGAGGTTTGGGGAAAATGGGTGCACTTATGACCATTAAATGTGCAGTTGGGTGGAAATAGAAGGGGGTCGCGGTGCTACCATCCCTTGATCACACCGTGACCATCTTCCTGTCCCAAAAATGAAGTTTGCTTGGTTGGGGGGTCGGTGCGTGGGTCTTATACTTGCAATATACCTCTAAATTAAGCGTTTAAAGGGTTTGAGGGCCTTTAATCCATTCCGGAACTCTTAGGGCCTCGCTTGGACATAGTACTTTTGGTTTGATATCCCTATACTCTTAGCCCACTTTTAGAAGCTTATATTGTGTTCAAGGGCTTACGGGTACGCGTTATGAATGCTTTTAGGTGAATTGAGTCAAAAGGAGCTTGATTGCAAGCTTTAACCATTCTCCGGGCTAATGTGACTTTGTTGGAAGGCTTTGGAATCTTATAAACCGATCACTGTGAGTTCTAGCATTAGTGTTACATAATGTGCATGTATTTCATTTTTTTTACCTCGTTGAATACTTTGTGGAGCTATTTGTTGACATATTGATGGATGTTGCTTATTTGCTTTCATTTCTTCTATGAATACTTTATTTAGGCATATGTGAGGCACCTTGGACCTCAGCATAATTGATATGCTTTCATTTGACCTCACCTGGAGTTGAGCTAATTGTTGATATTTTGATAGTAGATGCATATGTACCCACAATTCTCACGTGTATGATTCTTTGGGCTTATGTGAGGCACTTTGGACCTCACCATACTTGATATGCTTTGTGGAGCTATACCTCGTTGAATACTTTGTGGACCTTTTGTTGACATATTGATAATTGTTGCATATTTGCTTTCATTTCTTCTATGAATGATTTATTTGGGCTTCTGTGAGGCATGTTGGACCTCACCATACTTGGTATGCTTTCAATTGACCTCACCGAGATATCCATGGAATATGTTGGACTAGCTCTAAGTCTAAATTGATAAATATGTTGGACTAGCTCTAAGTCTAAATTGAGCAATATGTTGGGGCTAGCTCTAAGCCTCAATTGAGCAATATGTTGGACTAGGTCTAAGCCTAAATTGAGCAATATGTTGGGCTAGCTCTAAGCCTTAATTGAGCAATATGTTGGCCTAGCTCTAAGCCGTAATTAAGCAATATGTTTGACTAGCTCTGAGTCTAAATTGAGCAATATGTTGGGCTAGCTCTAAGCCTCAATTGAGCAAAATGTTGGGCTAGCTCTAAGCCTAAATTGAGCACTGGATCATATTGGTTATTGAACATACTCGTTGCTTATCATTGCATGCATGTATATTATGTATCCTTCTAATCTAGCAACTCACCCAACTTTGTTGACTCCCTTTAGTTGTTAACCCCCTTTCAGGTAAAGGAAAGCATCACACCTAGCCGTATTGATAGTGGATTGGACCTTGACTAGCGGCTTCATTGTTTTCGCATATCTTTGATAAAGTTTTGGGTGGGGATTTAGTGGACTCCCGTTTTGGTATACGCACGTGAATGAATTTAGTTTTATTCATGGTTAAGTATTTTGGATGGTTAAAATTTGTAACCCTAACTGCTTTGATCCATGATACCCCAAACTTTGCTCATTATTAGGTGACAAGGTGGGACGTATCATGTTGATGGCTTTTGAATATTGAAAATTTAAATTTGACCACATGTCCGTAAGTATTTATTGTTAATTATGGTTAATTGTTTGTGAAACATCTATAATAGCTGGAAGGGTGTTTCAGTAAATATGAAAAGTGGTATTTTAAAAAGTGAAATGAAAATTTATGAAATTATTGTTAAGTAAACAAGTTTTCATTTTCTTTGAAAAGTGAGATGAAAATTTGGAAATTTTCAGTAACTAAACACACCCTAAAGATTTATTGTTCTATTCATTCAAAAAAAAAATTAAAAAATGGAATATATTGTCATTTTTTGAATTGGAAAATTTTATAGATTGATTGATTGTTTTTTTTCCGTTTGGTTAAATTAAAAATCAGAGTTCGTGTTTTTTTCAACGATTAAATTTAGGATCGAAATGGTTCGTCGTTTTTTCCAAGCGAAAATATTTAAAACTAAACTGGTTGACGGTTTTTTCGTTTGGTAACTTAAAAATTGAAAATTTTAATTGGTTTAATTGATTAAAAAAACATTAAAACTAGATTAAGTGGTTTTTTTTTTTCCATTTAATTAAATTGACGACCGAAATGGTTTGTCATTTTTTCCAAAAAAAAACATTTAAAAAATGTTGAACCATTTCAATTTTTCGAGCGAAATGGTTAACTAAATGGAAAAAAAGACTAATCAATCTTATTTTACGTGTTTTAGATGGAAAAAATGAACAACCATTCCGATTTTTAATTTAACCAAACGTAATAAACAAACAATCTAATTTTTAATGTTTTTAGCAGAAAAATGACTAACAATTCCGATTTCCAGTTTAACGAAATGGAAAATGTTGAACCAATTTAATTCGAAATGCTTTCGTTCAAAAATTTGGTGTGTATATATATACCATAAAAAATACAAAGTATAAAGTATAAATTATGCGAAATGAAATTAAAATTATATATATATATATATATATATATAAAGTGTAGATATTTTTATTGTATTTGATTTTTGTTTCTAATTGATTAACAACATTATTACTTTTATTATATTTTTATATCTATTTGTTTTATTAAAAAAGAGTTGTTAATAATTTGTAACTAAAAGACTCAAATGTATAAATACAATTAAGGGCAAAATGGGTATTTTAATTAAAGTTTATGGATAAGGGACCAATCTTGAAAGTAAACCTTGATGATAATGACCAATTTTGCAAAATTAAAAGTTCAAGGACCAAATCCAAAATTTAATACAAACCATAGGAACCATTTTTGTAATTAACCCTATTTTTTATACATAATACAATAATCTAAACGATAAACTTAAATATCTTTTTTTTAAACAAAAGTTTATAAAAATGATATTATTTATCACGACCTATTAATTTTTTATATTTTTAAATGTATATATATGAATAGTAATTAAAATTTTCTTTTAATCTTTTATGATATTATAATTAATAAGTTATTAAAGTATTAGATTTTTATTGGATAACTATAGTTTAAATATTATTTGTTATTTTTAAAAACTATAAATGTCATTTGTCAATTCATGGTTATGTCATTTGGTTTCACCAGAAATGAGCATATTACTATTTTGATAGTATTTATAGAAAGATATGTAATATATAAGTGATTTGTTATCCTGTTATAACTTTTAATATATTTTGTTTTATAAGTATTCGAATGCATAATTATGATCATATTGTTTTATCTATATTCCGACATAACATTTATTAATGTTGGAGCTTTTTTTAAATACAAATTATTTTAAATATATATTTATACCATTATATAACTCTTTTGTTTTTATTATAACACTTGATATAATTTGTTTCATAAAAATTCAAATTTATACTTATGATCAAATTGTTTTCTATATTCCCATTTAATTTTTTACTGGCCGAGATATCATGACCTATTACTTATTTATATTTTTTAATGTATATATATGAATAGTAATTATTTTTTTATCTATTAAATTTTTATTTTATTATAATTAATAAGTTATTAAAGTATTAGATTTTTATTGGATTTGATTTGTTTTAAATCTAAAAGTAGATTATATTAGATTTTGATAGATTTGGTTTAAATATTATTTGATATTATTAAAAACTATAAACGTCATTTGTCAATTAATGGTTATGTCATTTGGTTTCACGAGAAATGAACATATTTACCTTTTTGATAGTATTTATAAGGGATAATTACGCAAAAGCCCTCAAACTTGTCAGTTTTTGTGATTAAAACCCTAAATCATTTTTCGTTGCATAGAAAACATCGAACTAACTAAAAATCAGTAAATCAATGTTTTATCAATGGGTAACCGGCTGAAACCGGTTATTAATCTTACGTGGTTCGGTAAATAACCAACGTGGAATAAGTTTTAATTGTTGAAATCGGTTGCCACGTATTACACATAATTTAAACCGCCGTTGATGATGTAATCCCGTTTAAAAATTACAATTAGAAATTATCAACGGGGGTTTATATGATATGTAATACTTGACAACCGGTTTCAACAATTAAAACTTATTCCACGTAGGTTATTTACCAGTCCATGTGAATTCACATTTCATGCAATTCAATCAACATTAAACAATCATATGAACAATTTTCATAAAACCATAAAACCGAATGCTTGATTAATGAGAGAAGAAATATTACATTGATGTTCTTGACTTTCTTGCTTGACACTCTTCTCTCAACATGCATTCACCTGTCCACACCCACTCATTCGTATCCTATATTCCTATATATATACTCAATACAAAGTATTGAGTATTTACACAACCAACCCCTGTACTTTATACAATATAAATTGTTTTTAACTCTATTATAAATTGTACCCAACAAACGGATCTTGTCCAAATAAGTCGTCACCATTGATGACGACTCTTGATATACGTAGTCTTGGTGTGCTGGTTGTTAGATATTAAATTGCGATCTTGTGGATTTATTTTGTAATAATTATTTCTAGAATAGTTTGTCTTGTAATTTATTTCAAGTTAGTTTGTTTGTATTTAATGTTAAGGGGCCAAAGTGAAATTCCCTTAAAGTTGATTTTATTCTCCTACACTATGTTTGGTACTGAGAATTAAGCATAGGGAAATGGAAATAAGAGGAATTCCGATGTTTGTCAACATAGGAATTCCTCTTATTTCCAATTCCCTATGCTTAATTCTCAGTACCAAATGCACTCTAGGGGTTTTGTGTAAAAGGAGGGTTGACAATTTGAAAACACACGGATATCATTTCATTCTCCAGCCGCCGCATTCAATATTGATATTCTCTTTGTCTTCCCTTTTAATCATTTCACAATCATTGAGTGAAGATTCTGTTTGTGGTTGATTATTTGAGTGATTATATACATTTGTGTGCTGATATTATCTGGGAATCATTCATAACAATTGGTATCAGAGCTCAGGAGGTGGATTTCAACTTCAAATTCTCGGATTATTCTGCTGTTCATCGTTGTTCTTCATCATTTTCATATGGCTTGATCTTCTTTTCTTCAAAAAATTTCTGTTTTCGTGTTTTTCTTTTAGTATAATCATCTAGTATTCATTCCCTACTGATTTAGAGCTATTTAGGTTCAATCTTTACATTATTTTGTCCATTTAAATCTGGTTTTAAGTCTTGAAAAAATATGAGTTTTCTAGTTGGTTTGGTCCATTTTTAAAAGATTTTTACGTGTTTTGGTATATTTTAAAGACTTAAAAGTGTTTAAATTAATTTTCCAATCATTTAGAAACTATTTTTAGGCCAAAAATCTGCTAGTTGTAATTCTGGATAGTTTCTGAAATAATTCATATCTGCTGTATTTCGGACCATATACTGTTGCATTTCGGACCCATTTTCGGACCAGTTCGGACCATAGTTCGGTCCACTTCGGACCATATTTAGGTGACCTTCGGACCAAAATTTCCCCACTTCGGACCACACTTCAGTCCAATCCAAACTTCGGACCCCCCGAAGTTCAGATCAGACAATTTTAACACACTTATTTTAACTTGTGCTTTCATTTTGTACTTTCATATCGGACCATCCGAATTCGGTGTTTCCTTCTTGAAAATTTTTTTCCAAGTGGTCATCCACAGTCTACACTATTCATCCGAATTCGGTTATCCTGATCTTGGTCCATCCGAATTTGGTTCCATCCGAATTCATCGTTCACCCGAATTCGATCCCTCCGCAGTTCTAGGTCAACCTGTTCTAGGTCCCATCCGAAGTCACTGTTCTCCCGAATTCGGTCCTATCCGAAATCATCATTTGATCCGAATTCGTACCATCCAAGGTACCGTTCATCCGTAGTTCAGCCATTCCGAATCCAGTTTCCACCTTCAGGATCTCATTCTTTCATATCAGCACCATAAATCATGTCTCGAGAAGCCCTTGTCCTAGGATCCGAGAACAGACCACCTGTTCTGTATCCAGATGAGTATGAGCAGTGGAAGTCCCGATTTCTCGAGTTTGTTGGTATGCAACCAAATGGCAACCTTATGCTCCAATCAATTTTCGAAGGCCCAGTTATCTATTATTGGGAAATTGCTTCTAGACCCGAAGCTGACCCACTTGTACTCACATCCAAAGTTGAACGCGAACCTGCAAATGAGGCAGAGCGAGACAGGCAACATGCTGACAAGAGGGCTGAATATCTGATCTACCAAGCGCTGCCCATTGATATCCTTGTAGGTGTTGACAGCAAGATGTCCACAAAGGAAATGTGGGATGAATTAGAGGTTCAAATGCTAGGGGCAGACTTAGATGACAGAGCCAAAATTGAGGAGGCAAAGGAAAAGTTTACCGAATTCAAGGCCAAAGACGGGGAGTCACTACAGGCCACGTTTACCAGCATCTGTGCAGTTCTGAATGAACTTAACAAACTGCACATAAAGAAAGACAATGATGACATCAACATCCCAATTCTTTGCTACCTTAGCCCCCGAATGGCAAATTGTATGCCGAGCCACGCGACGAGTTTTGGACATTCCCAATGTGTCTATCAATGTGGTGTTTAATAACTGAAAAAGTATCAGGGTGACGTAGACCATCAAAAGCAGATGGGAAATCAGTTAGCACCCTTGTTACTATCTGCCGATACGGGCATTAAACCAACTGAATCTATGGCCTTGATACCCAACAAGAACATTCCCACTGCATCTTATACTCAAGGTTCATCATAATCCCAGTGCCGATATGCTTCTCCGCCGCGTGAGATTATAGATGAAGAAGAAGTGACAATTCAGGAACAAATAGCCTTATGGACTAATCGTCTACCACAACGACGTTTTTCCAATAAGACTAACAATCAGCTCCGCTACGACACCGGTCCGCGGCGGTATTCGGATGACAGACGAGATGACTATCGTCGAGACGACAAAAGGGATGATTATCGGAGGGATGACAGAGATGACCGATGATATGACGATAGACGGGACTATTGGGATGACCGCCGTTATGAAAGGCGAGACGATAAGAGAGATGATCGCCAGGATGATAGACGCCATTACGACCGTAGGGATGATCGTCGGGATGATAGACGGGATGACTGACGTGATGATCGCAGGGACTATGATCGTCGAGACAGCCGAAGAGATGATAGTAGAGAACCTCGCCGTGCCGACAAGAGGCCGATGGAGAGGAGAGATAAGAGGCCGAGAGCTGAGGAGCCTAAGGGAAATGAGGAACGTCTGTGCTACAAGTGCGGAAAACCGGGCCACTTTGCTCGAAAATGCAAGAATAAGTTCGACAGGTACGTCAGTTACTATGAGCGGAAGCTGGAAGCCGCCAAGAAGAGGACGGATACTATGGCTTTGGTTGCCGAAGAAGATTATTGGGATGCAGAGGATACTGATGACGAGGACGACAAAGGCAAGAATTGCTACATGGTGGATCGTCTGGGATTGGATGACTATGCTACATCGACCGATTCAGATTCAGACACTGCTGCTGAGGAGGAGACACCGCAAAATCCACCAGCATGTCTGATGGCCAGATCCGACGATCCAGAATGTTCGTCATCAGATTCCGAGGCACGAGAGGTACATTCCTTTTACATTCCAGGGCATGTAAATAATTTATCTGTACATAGTGAATGTAAATTGCACACACATATACTTGATTTAGAAGATAGGTTAAATGCTGAAACAGAATAATGTGTGCAAGCTGAACATCTAGCTCAAACATTAAAAGAGTCATCTGAGTTATATCAATCAAAGTGGTTAACTAATCATAATGTGATAAAACAGATGCTAATTGAAAAGGTACATGTTCCGGATAGGAATACGTATTTAGAATCTTGTATGGATAGGTTATCAAATGAAAAGTTCTCATTAAAAGAGGAAATATTGTTCTATCAAAACAATTAGAGACGGTAAGTATGAAAAACATATACAGCTTAGAAAAATACAAAATGATAGAAGAAGAAATAATAAGTTTGTACTCTCGAATAAAGACCCTTGATGATGAATTTTTAAAACGGGGTCAAACTGAACAAACTATTCATTTGAATCAGCCCAAAGAGACTAGGTTTTACCATTCTAAACAAGGAATTGGTTTTAAAAATCCTAAGTATTTGGAAAAGGCTCAAAAAGTTTTACCTCTCTTTTATGACATGAATTACATGGGTGCTGAGCTTAAATCTTTCTTTTCTGAGTCATCAAAAGTCTTAACCCAAGAAGATGAGAAACGTATTGAAAATAAAGAAAAAGAAATATCTTTTAAATATGAAGAACTAAACGAGAGTTATCCTTATAGAGTACCCACTCTAGAGGAAGACTTCTTGTCTAGTTATTCTGAAGCTGAAATGAAAGCGAAACCAGTAAAACCAATCCCTCACATTTACATTCCTACAAAAGTTCTTCAACATAAAATTAAAGTTTTAGAAAAGGAATTAAAGGCAACTCGAAAGAAAGCTCTTGATTATCAAGAAGCTCTTCTTAAGAGTGAGAAAAAATTGGTAAATCAAAGTTTTCAACAATCTGTGGAATTAACAGTCTACAAAGAAAAATTTGACATGGTTTCACAAAGCTTAAAAGATCACTTAAAATAGCCAAGGGTTTCTCGTCCTACCAAAATCTCACTCGTGTCATCTAACAAAGGTAAAACTAAAATTGAAAATTCTTCTATCAGTTTTAAAGGTGAGTGCTCAAAATCTTTCAAAGCTGAGGTTTCGAAGAAGACTCAAATTCAATCCAAGTCTTCTAATAAACCCACTCACCAAGAAAAAGAAAAATCTTTAAAGTCTAAGTCTTCCATGCGTACTGACTCTCGTCGTTTTGTTCCTACAGATCATGTGAAAAGAGTACCAAAAACAACCATGCAAGATTTTTCAATATTTTGAGTGAAGAAGGCTGTTATGCCAAATGATTTTGTTTCTAGAGATAGGTTGCATGTAAGCTCTGAAAACAATGTAATGATGTAACGAATTCTACTGCTTGTTTGAAGTATTCTTTTAGTGACTTGTTTAAATTATGTCCAACTCGTTTTAGACGCCAAGTTCCTGAAATGAATGCTTTTGTGCCTTATCCTGCTAAAAGAGTTCGTAAAAGAAAATAAAATATGTTGCATCATCGGCCATCATAAAAAAGGAGACTTGTACTTTGTCTAGCCCCAAAACCAAAACAAAAGTCAAACGAGTCTCAAAAAGTCAAAAACCAAAGGTAATTTCATCGCCTAAGGTTCCAAAGCCTGATAAATCCAATTTTGAATGGATTCCAAAAGGCTATGCATCTGGTCCACACAAAACTGCAAAATGGGTTCATAAAACTACAAACGTGCCATATTCACCTGGAACTCCTAACCCAAAAGGACCCATATTATGATGGGTACCCAAAGTTGTGTGATCTTAAGACAAATGGTTCTTGGTTACTTCAGATCAAGACTCGTACTTCAATGAATTGGCTTCTAGTTATCATAGGCCAGGACCCGTTCTTCTGCTTGTCGGTTGTGCTTAAACCGACACGTTTGGCTTCTGTGCACACAGCTCAGGACCCGGTCTAAATTCATCATGTTTTCTGAACATCTCGGTTAACAACACGGTTTGATTGTCAATATAAGATGGATCTGTTTGAATGCTTATAAATTTTCATTATATGTATTTACTTGTTTTTCAGGCAAAATCCATCTGGTATATGGATTCGGTTTGCTCCAAGCACATGACCGGGAGAAGAGAATTGCTGTCGAATGTGGTAGAACAATACTGTGGGACAGTAAATTTTGGGAACAGTCACCAGGCTCACATAAAAGGATACGGGGATTTAGTCTTAAATAATCTAGTCATCAAGGATGCTGACTATGTCGAGGGATTATCACATAATATTTTTAGCATACATCATCTTCAGTTTGTATCAGATGCCGAACCTTACTTCACCTCCACCATTGACTGTGTCCCGGTCAAGATCACAACCGCAGCCATCCGCCACATTCTACGCCTCCCAGCCGAAGCCTATTCCTGAAATCGACTTCATTTTGCACCAATCCATTCTCCCCTAGAAACCTTGGAAGAGATAAAGTCTGTGGGATATGATGGCCCTCTGACAAAGCCATCAGACTTCCGCACAAAGAACCTTCAGGCACATTGGAGGGTTCTCTTCGACATAATCAATAAGTGCTTCAATGCCAAACATGCTGGTCATGACTCAGCATCCGTCCAAGTCCTTGCAATGTTTGCAGCTTTCGCCTACGACCGACATTACGATTATGCTGCTTTTCTATTCGAAGAATTAAAGAGAGTCAACCTGGAGAGAGGAACAAAGCGTGGATGCAAATACATACCTATCCAGCGTTTTCTTCAGCTAATCATCCAATACGCAATGGACAATGACGAGGACATCCATGAGCGCCCCGAGGCCGATGTCTATATGACCGCCACTATTCAAAAACCGAATCTCCCAAAGGGAAATCCTATTGTGCCTGTCATGATTATTCCGCTATCTCTGCTTCAAAGAGCGGTACAAACAGATCGGGTTAGGGCTTATCTAAGGGAATTCTATCCGGATGAGGCTCGGTCAGAACCGATTGAGCCTACCCAATTCGAAGGTGAGGTTCGAGCGAGTGAGGCTGAGGGAGATGAGGTGGAAGTTCAACAATCACTGGGTATGGGTGAGAGGGAGATTGTTCATGAGAGAGAGAGAGGGTGTTGCAGGTGAGGAAGCAGAGATGGCGGATTCTGAAAGGACCGTCTCTGTTTTACGAGGGCTCGAGGTAACATCAGAGGGCGACCTAAGCCCTATCAGCCGGACAACCCATCAAAAGACCATCAGTCCAATGGTCGAATTTACCCCCACCGCCAACTTAATGTCCTCTCAAAAGGACATTACTTCATTTCACGGAGATTTACCACATACTGCATCACCCTCTCACTCGGAGAGTCATGGTGTTGAATTAGGTCACTTTTCGCCCCAAGTGACCAAATTTCCTTCGCCCACAGCTCACTCCCCACCCACACCCCCACACACAATGCACGACACCTTCGTGGTGTCCCCCGAATGATGGCAGCTCCCCAAACTTCCGGATCTGCGCATCCCGCTGTGGAGCCAGATGCGATGGAAGGAAGACCTGGTGTTGCTTCATCAATTCCGTCCACTTCAGGCCATCTCGAGATTAATCTCGAGATGCTAACGGCAGCTTTACGTGTTGCCGGAGTTGTTACCCGGGCTGGCCTGGATGCCCAGAAGGAGGCTGCTGAGGATCTGCCTCCACCAGGATCCCGTTCAGTCCAATCTCAACTTTCGGATCTTTCAGACAAAATAGACGCGCTAACTTGCCTGATTCTTCAAGTCCAGGAGCAGCTCAACTCCAGAATGGACCGTCTTGAGTATGCCGTAATAGAGCTCCAATGCCGTCCTCAGGCTGAGTCCCAGAAAAGGAAACATAACGATCAGGACGACCCTGATCGCCATGAGGGGGAGAAATGCAGAAAAACTCAGTCTGAGGACCTGATCATGGTTGTAGGGGGAGCTGAATCTGAGGGAGCAGACATACAAGGGTCCGGGGATCAGAGGTATGAGGCTCAGGAAATGTTAGAAGACGAGCCGTTGGCTGAAGGACCGGCTCCGTTGGATCCGATGTCAGCTATGGTCGAATTTGAACCCGCTCACGAAAAAGTCGAAATCATATTGGTGTCTGATTCAGACTCCCATATTGATGACGACTATCCCTTACTCACTAACCTGAGCCTGAGTCACCACAAAAATCATCCTCATCATTTGAATTCCTAAACTCCCTGCCCCACAACAAGAAATCCTATCCTCAATTCAAGCTCCCTTCACTCTAAAAGAATCCCCTCTAGTCCAAAGCCCTCCCAGAATCTAAAGTCCTCCCCAAGTCCAATCTGTACCCCAACCACAAACCCAGGAACCAGAGCCCTCAGGAGCTAAGCTTGTACACAAATTTGATGAGCCACCTGATGAGTCTGGTATCCATGATGACAGCGATCTATATTGGGTAAGTTAGTACACGAAAGGTGTGGTACGCTCTCTGCCACCGGAACTGAAAGAAGAGCTGAGGCAAGAACGCAGGGGGAAGATTTTCAAACTACTTGAAGCGTAGAAAGCTGAGATAAAAGATCCCCCCGTTTAAGGCCTGAATTTGCAGAAGTTTCCAATTGAGCAGTTCCAGAACCCTTTTCTGGAAGAAAGATTCAAGATGGTCTTCAGGAAGAAACCAGGGTCGTTCAGCATGCGCTTACTGATGGAACTTACAAATGTCTTGAAAACTGAACATGCCGAGTATAATCAGTCGATGCTCAGGGAGAAGAGGTCAAAAGTGTCAAAGTCAAAGATAAAAAGGCTTCTCACCATCACGATGTGCAAAAGAGCTAAAGTGTTTTATCTCGCCTTTCAGGTAGAAAGAGAAGATGGTACAGTTGAGGAGTTTTACGAGAATTGAATGACCTAGACTATGTAAATGTGGACGACGTCGAGTTTTTGCACGAGAAACTGAAACACAGAATCAAAAAAACGTCTGCCTCACATGACCGCTGTAGCCGCACTCACATGAAGTATGAACCACCACTCAATCATTATGTGCTTAAGAGACTTCCAAATGGCTATAAAGAGCGCGCTGGTCAAAGTCGGTTTACGAGCCCCTGAGCAAGAGAGCTTCCTGCTAGATCATCATCCTGCATATAGAGTTATATTTAGAGGAGGCCCAGGAGTTATATTTTTGAACCAAAAAGGACAGAAAAGATTCATGCGCTTTGAGGATCTCCCTTGTTACTCCGATGGAACAATAAGATTGGTCAGAGCTGAACTTACAAGAAGAATACAAGAATTTGATGCTCAGCCTAATCCAGAACTCAGACGCTCTCCAAAAGGAGATACAAGACATCCTCAGCGACATTGAAAACCTGAACGAACGGCTACATATGTGGCAAGTGACAAGACGCTTCGATGTCAACCTTGGCCTCCGAGAAATTACAGACCATGCCAGAGTTCCGCCACAATGATCGAAAAGGGAGAGATTGTTAGATATTAAATTCCGATCTTGTGGATTTATTTTGTAATAATTATTTCTAGAATAGTTTGTCTTGTAATTTATTTCTAGTTAGTTTCTTTGTATTTAAACTTAAGGGGGCCAAAGTGCAATTCCCTTAAAGTTGATTTTATTCTCCTAGGGTTTTGTGTAAAAGGAGGGTTGACAATTTGAAAACACACGGATATCACTTCATTCTCCAGCCGCCACATTCAATATTGAAATTCTCTTTGTCTTCTCTTTTAATCGTTTCACAATCATTGAGTGAAGATTCTGTTTGTGGTTGATTATTTGAGTGATTATATACATTTGTGTGCTGATATTATCTGGGAATCATTCATAACACTGGTAAGTGATCCAAAGCAGATGGTATCGAGCATTCAAGTCAAAAGCAATTAGTCTATAGAAGCGGCATGACTGTGTTGTATGTGGATCGCGATACACGTTTTCACTATGGCTTGGTGGCTCGTGTTGGGGTTGCGGATCACGATACACATATTCACTATGTCTTGGTGGCTCGTGTTGGGGTTGCGGATCGCAACACACATTCACTATGTCTTGGTGGCTCGTGTTGATGTTGTGGAACGCGATACACGTATTCACTATGCCTTGGCAGTTCGTTCAAGTCAATTTGACGCGGCATAGCTTGTTTGCCCTTATTCGGACGACCACGAGTACTTTTTTGGTTCCAATTTCGGTTCGGTTTTTCGGTCATTCCCCTCATCCCTAATTTACATAGACGTCTGCTGATAAAGATTCAACCAATTTATCCTACTTATGTTGAAACAAATTCCAACCTTATAGATTAAAACATGGTCGGAAATTCTTTAAAATATTTTGGGAGATATGCCATCTGCATAGCAATTTATGGGCTTGCGGAAAAATGATTGTGCATGCTTTCATTAATGCCAACTCCCTATCTGTAACAATCACTTTTGGTTGAACATCTGGATTCATCATTGATTTTAGTTGGTTCAACGCCCAAACGTAATTTGTTGTTATTTCCATATGCATCATGGCATAACCAATACAAAATGTCGTATTGGTTGAAGTTACGCCAACCTTTTGTAGAAGTGGCATATTATACTTGTATGACAATATAAGTTATATGATTAGACAATAAAACTAATAATAATAAATTATTAAAATATTATAAAATATATTTTGTGTACCTATTTGTCTTGTATGTGACATCAATTAATAGAACTTGTGGAAATGATCTCCAGATCATTAAAGATATTGGATAACAAAAAATAGATAAACCAATTCATTAGTAGCTTCATTTTTATTAAATCGATACAGAAATTCCTTACAATTCAAAGCGGTGAAAAGAACCTCCATTGGGGTTTTACCATCATCGTTGATGCTTTTACCTTTATACTTTTCATTGTACACATTTTTTAACGATGATGAATTATTTTCATTCGATCCTTTTTAAAAGCAAGAATATCACGTGGACTCACATGAGTCTTGCTCAATTCTGCCACAATATTTCTCTCCTTGCATTGAGACGCATCGCATATGGATGTCCATCCATACTATTGGCAGCTAAATGAGTATGCGTACCACAATTGACTGTTAACTTCCACGATTTAGTAGAATCATCATTACGACGAGCAACTAGCTCAAAAGGACACCCAATTTTTTTGTTGCAGTATCTCTAGAAATAGATCCGACACATTTATATTCACCACCTCGATCACAATTTTGCCAAACTTTTCTCAATTCTTTTTTTTTTTTGAAAACTTCGAACGTTTTCTTACAACTATTCCTATAGATATTGCTACATTATCCACCAAATTTATTAATTCTTCAAGGTCGCAAAGTCCTATATAATAAACATAATTATACGCATTTATAATCGATTGACAAAAAATATCATTACAGAACATAAGAAATATATGTATAATAAATTGACAAAAATAACTCAGGTACGGTAAACTCTGTAGTGGTATCGATAACATTATCTTCGGATCTCGACATCTTGAAAGTTTTAAATAACAAATGAATTGAAATTATACGAATGAAATAACTCCAACACAATCAAGAGAGATGAAAAAGATAAGATTATTACCTTATTTTACCAAAAAAATTTTCAAAACCTTGCAAAGATTATCTTGATGATAGATTGGAAAAAAAAGTTTGAAGAAAAAGAGTGATGGAGGGAGTAATCACGATTTTATAAGAAGAAGTTTGTTTCACGATTTTATAAAGAACGATATGCAATTTGATATACAAAAAGAAAATGATCACCATAGTGCATGTATATGCTAAACAAAAAGACAATAGACATTGTCATACAAAATGACAATGACTATACTAAAGGACATTTTCACCATGCTAAGAACATGCTGCATTATTTGTATTTGTGAAACCATACAAAAGGATATGCATGTTACCTTATCTCTTCCTAATTCAAGTTTCGATTTTTTTTTATAAATCAAGTTTGAATTTTTTTTTTAAAAAATTTCAGCCAATATTTTCAAGTTTTGCTTTTGTAATTCTATGTTAATTTTATACTCATAAAACCTATTAATATTAACGGAATGTATTGTGCTATAAAAATTTAATATATGGGAAGTAAAAAAAATTGATTTAAAAAAAAAAGAAGGAGGTGTGTCATCAGCACGCAAGACCCACAATATAAGAAACAAAAAAATTAAAGATGATGTGACAATAGGGGGTGTATCATAAGCATTTATAGGTCCCACATCACAAAAAAAAAAATTAAAAAATAAAGATGATGTGACAATAGGAGGTGTGTGATAAGTATATGTGACAATAAGGGGATGTGTGATAAGTATATGTGGGTCCCACATTTCTTAAAAATAAAAAATAATATATTGATATGATATTTGTGGGACCACACCACTAATCAAGTAATTAAGGAGGGGCAGTGTGCAATTAGCATAATTAAAGGATTTGGAGGGTGTGCGTATGGCAACGCCCATAACTCTTTTGTTTTATGTTATAATTCTTAATATAATGGTTTATAAAAATTCGAATTTATACTTATGATCAACTTGTTTCCTATATTCCAATTTAATTTTTTTACTGGCCGAGCTATTCATAAATTAACGATTCTTTATAATATATTTTTATTTTTCATATTTATATATAACGAGTTATTGACACCCCCACGTTGTTGTGGGGTCTTAAATATTAAAAATATATATATAAAAACAAATGAATAAAAAAAGTATTCAAATAACAAAACACAACTGAACCAGGATCGAAGAGTGAAATTGGAAAGCTGATATAGATTCAAGAAGCAAGACAAATGATATACTATTAGTTGGTTATTCTAGATTTTGCAATGCTATAATTACAAAATTGTCATATTCATTCTAGATTTTGCAATGCTAAAATTACAAAAGTGTCTTATTCATTCTAGATTTTGCAATGCTAAAATTACAAACAATGTCTTATTAAATTGGATTGGAACCAGAATTAATTAACTAATTATCCATAACCATATTTTGAAATTTTGACATTGATTAGGTTTAATCATCAATTTAATTTGTTGGTTTCATGATCAAATCAAATAAATTTATAACGATAACATCTCTAATACATCGATTTAGGTTTGTCAATGTTATGATAATAATGTTCAATGTTATACATGATCATATTTAATAAAAAATCTAAATATTAATAGTTACATTTTAATTATAAACCATTTCATTAGAATTTTGTATTGCCCATTTGAATAATAAAGTCTCTTTCATACAATTAAACATAACATAATAGTTTGAAAGACAACTCCAAACATAATGTATAATTAAAATCATAATTTTAAGTGTGTAAGAAAATGTTGTAATAATCGTATTGTTCAATGTTATACATGATCATATTAAATAAAAAATATCTAAATGTTACATAGTTACATTTTAATAATAAAACATTTTCATTAGAACTTTGTATTGTGCATTTGAATAATAAATTCTTTTTCATACAATTAAACATAACATGATAGTTTCAAAAGACAACTTCAAACATAAGTACAATCAAAATCTAAAAATCAAATAGTTACATTTTAATTATAAAACAATTTCATTAGAATTTTGTATTGTGCATTTGAACAATAAAGACTTTTCCATACAATTAAACATAACATAATGGTTTCAAAAAATAACTTCAAACATAAGTATAATTAAAATCATAATTTTAAGTGTGTAAATAATTGTTGTAATAATAAGTGTTAAAAGAGGACTAAACAAAAATTTATTAAAATAAAAGGGCTAAATGAAAGATAAAACTAAGATAATGGTGTGTTTTGAACATTTTAAATTAGAAACTAAAAAAATAAAAAGAAAAAACCAACCGAAGAACCTCATCGGTTTATGAGATTCGATAAATATATGTATATATAATACTCGGTATATGGTTGTTTTATTTTGCTATTATAACTATTAATACAATTTGTTTTCTAAAAACCGAATATATTCTTATAATTGAATTAAATTTATTTTTTTTATATAATAGATAATTAGGTCAATACCCATGTATTACGTGGTTTAATTTTAAAAATAAATATTTATAAATATGTATAATATAATAATTATAAGAATAAAATTTGCCTAATTTTAGTTAATTAGTTATTAATTTAAGAGATATTTGCGTAAAAAACCTGCAAGTTTGACCATTTTTGTGATTAAAACCCCCAATCATTTTTCATTGCGCAAAACACCCCAAACTGACTAAAACTTAACAAAATAAGGTTTTTTTTTAAAAAAAAATGACTTGCAACCTGATGAAACAATTGCTATCTGCAAACCCCTTTGTCTCACACGAACCTTCTTTCTAGCGAACTCATTTGTCTGTATTTTATTATTCAAATTCACATTTCTTGTTGATTTCTTTGTTCAAATCGTTGTATTTTTTTTGTTGGAATTTACTTTTTCAGTGAAATTCTGGCTATCACAGATTACTTGTTGACAACGGCCTACGACTTTTAACTGGTTACAATCAGTAATATCCTAATTTCGTAAGATTTTGTCCGTTTGGGGTTTATTGTGCAATGAAAAATTGTTAGGGGTTTTAATCACAAAAATGATTAAACTTGAGGTTTTTTGCACAATTATCCCTTTGTTTAACCATATTAGATTTGGATAGATTTCATTGCTTTAAAATTTAGTAAATGAAGTGAGAAAAGAAAGGAGCGACATGTAGCAAATCAAAGAAGAGCATGACATGTGACATGGTAGTTACTCATTTAATTGTGTAGATAGATGTTTTAATAAATTTCAAATATATTGTTATTATCGCGTTCATTTTAAGACTCACTTCAACACACCAGGTTTTGTAACCTGGCATAAATCATTTCAAGACCGTTAAAATCTATATATTATAATAATTGAGAACAATTCTTGCCACGTGTCACCATTTTAATACCCCACTTTTTCATTCATCCGCTCTTTTTTCAAAAATAAAATAAGTAACATTCTTATCATTTAATAGATTTAATTTAAACTTAATTGTTGAAACTTATTATTTTTGTTATTCAAACTTCAATTAATATTCATTAAAAGGTTTCAAGATTAACAAGCTAAATTAATTTTTTTTTAAAATCAATAAAACAATAAACTTCATGTTTAAATGTCCCAAAGAGTAAATAATTTAATAAAAATCGGTAAAATAAAAAATTTAGTTTTATAATAAAATTTTTTTTAAAGATCAATAAAATATCAAAATTTTAAATGTCCGAATGATTTTATGAAATTATAATTAAATACTTTAGTTTAAAATAAATAAAAAAAATTTTGTTATCAAATCTTTATACGTTAAGTATTAAATTTTGACACATTAAAAAATAATCATTCAAATCTTAAATTTATTTTCTTAAATAAATTTTTGTATTAATATTTTCTAAAGCTTCAAAAATAAATGTTGCAAAATTTATATTTTAAAATAACTTAATTTTGACGAATCTTACTTAATTAATTATTTATTAAGTTGACGTTGGAAATGTTATATCAAGTTTTAATCACTAAGACAATAAATATTTATTATTAATTAAAACATCTCCAATAAGAAAAACTTATGTATGGCTTGTTTTAAGGTCTCTAACAAATTTATACAATTTAAATTAATACACTTCATAAAAATTAATAATATAAAAATAATTACAAGTTAAAAATTATTTTGTTGATTTCAATGAGATTATTGATGATAACACAACAATAAATAAAACAGAATGAAGGTTTAACATTTTTTAATCAATAATAGTAACATAATAATTGAATTGAATTGCATATGTAAGAGCCATAAAATATTATAATTAAATCAATAATTCAAATATTTTGAATAACATTTTAGTCGTCTTCTTTGACTTAAACATTGACTTAGAGTCGTCATTTTTTACCATTGACTCAATGATTTTGCATGTATATCATCTTTTTATTAGTTTTTATTGTATCTTAATTTTAAAATTTTTTTTGAAGGTTTTTAAGGGATGTCACATCTTTATTAATATTTAATTTGTAACAAATCTTTTACATCAAACAATGTAATACATGGGTATTAATATAGTTTTAGTATAAATTGAACATGGATCATATGATTTCTCTTTTCATGACCAATATATCATATCTAATTAACCCATTATAAATCGTGATCCAATTTTAATTTTTAATTCTGCTATATTTTATAAATTTGGTACGTAGTGTTAGCAATAAACTAAATTAAACTTGGATAATTATTATGTTTAAGTTTATGATAAATCTTGTAACCACCAAAAGATGAAAAGTTTGGTGATTAATGTTTAGTAACCACCCAAGAGATGATGAGTTATGAAAGGTGAAAAGTTTAGTGATTAATGGAGTAGTTATGTAGCTAGTTATGAATGTCATAACTCAGTCTTTATATTGACATTACTTTTGAGTTGTAAAGGGGAAAAAGAAAATATTCAAGAAATAAAATAAAATTGTGTTTTTGTGGTGTCAAATTTATCTCCTATATTTTTTCTAGGGTAAATTACAAGTTTCGTCCCTGTGGTTTATTGGGAATTATGGATTGGATCCTTTAACTTTAAAAATTACACTGACAATCCTTGTGGTTGAAGTTTTGTTACGGATATGGTCTTTTGGCAATTTAAAATGACCATTTTACCCTTACTTGTTTAATAATTAATATTAATGTTATTTTTATTGATATTTCTATTATTATTAAAATAATAGACTAATCTAAAAAATTAAAAATACCAATAAAATTAATTTAATATAAAAGACATAAAATTGAATAATAAAATATTAATAAAGACAAATGCATAATAATTTTTATTAATTAAAAACTAAAATATAACGTTTTGAGTTTAAATTTTTTACTTTTAAAAATAGTAAACCTTTTTTAAATAAAAAATAGATGTAAACATTGTTAAAAAGATATTAATTTTTTTTTTTAAAATTGTTTAAAAACATAAAATTTATTTTTTTTAAAATTGTTAAAAAGATATTAAAAACATAAAATTTATTTATTGTTCATCAAATTGTTTACTTTTTTTGTTTTATTATTCTTGAAAACATTTAATTTTATCAACGAAAAATAAAAAGGAAACCTAAAGTGAAAAGACTATTTTATTTTTAGTTTTTAATCGTCAAAATGATGAAATAACAATTTATATGTTTTTGTAAATATTTTAATCATTATTAAAATTCATTTAACGTAAAAAGGATAAAAATGAATACTTAATAAAAATAATTTATTTTATGATTTTCTAAAAGTTTACATTTTATTTTTAAAAATCTAAACTCAAAACGTTAATTTTTAGTTTTAATTGATAATAATAATTATTCGTATGTCTTTAAAAATAATTAATTATTTATTTTCATGTGTTCTAAACTAAATTAATTTTACTGGTTTTTAAAATTATTTTATTATTTTATAATAATAAAATACTAATAAAAACAACATTAATAATACTTGTTAAACTAGTAAGGGTAAAATGGTCATTTGAAATGGCCAAAAGACCATATCCGTAATAAAACTACAACCACAAGGACTGTCAGTGTAATTTTTAAAGTTAAAGGACCCAATCCATAATTTCTAATAAACCACAGGGACGAAATTTGTAATTTACCCTTTTTTCTATCTACAAATTGGTATCAGAGCTCTTTAATCCAGGGTTCTAAATTTGTTCAAATGAACAACTCTATTCCTCTTTCCTTTGTTCCTCAATTAACCAAAGATAACTATGGCAAATGGAGTATCCAAATGGAAGCTCTTCTTGGATCTCAAGAAGAATGGGAGATAGTTGAAAAAGGCTACACAGAAGAAGAAAATGAAGAAAAATTAAACCAAGTTCAAAAGGAGAATCTAAGAAGATGGAGGAAAAAGAACCAACAAGCTTTGTTTTGGATATACCAAGTAATACAATCCTATGAAGCTGCGTGGGAGAAAATATGTGGTGCTACTTCGGCAAAGGAAGCATGAGAGATTTTGGAAATGACATACAAAGGCGCTGAAAAGGTAAAAAAGGTACGATTGCAAACACTTCGAGCGGAATTTGAAGGCTTGCATAAAACAGAAGCACAACTAGTTTCTGATTACTGTTCATGGGTATTATCGGTAGTTAACCAATTAAAAAGAAATGGTGAAACTATGGATGATATTCGTGTCATTGAAAAAATTCTTCGCTCCTTGGATTCTAGATTTGATTATATTGTTGTAGCAATTGAGGAATCTAAAGATTTAGAAACTATGACAATTGATCAACTAACTGGCTCGTTGCAAGCTCATGAAGAAAGATTTACTAAGAAAAAGAAAGAAGTAGTTTTGGAACACGCCCTCAAGTCAATGTTGTCGTTAAATGAGAAACAAGAAGATTTCAAAAGCCAAAGAGGTAAAGACCATGATTGTGGAAGAGGAGGAAACTCTAGAGGAAGATTTGCAAATTCTCGTGGAAGAGGAAACTATGGAAGAAATGAAAATGGGTGGAATGAAGCAAATCAAAGTCAAAGTTTTCGAAGTTGGCAAAGAGGACGTGGACGTGGCTATCAAAGAGGAAGATGACGCGGTTATTTTGAATGTGATAACTGTCACAAACCCGGTCATTTAGCAAGAGATTGTTGGTTTGGAGATGGAGAAAAACACAATGCAATTTGGGCTAGCGGAAGTAAAAACACAGAGTCTCATAATCAAGACACTTTGTTGCTAGTATCTCAAGGCGGAAATAATGAAAATGTCTGGTACATAGACAGCGGCGCTAGCAAGCATACGACAGGTAACAAAGATTTATTTTCCAAGTTGCTTGAAAATGATTATGGCGAAGTTAAAATTGGAGATGGAAAATCATATAAAGTTAGTGGTGTTGGTGAATTAGAATTTAAAACAAGACAAGAAAGTATTGAGAAAATGTCAGAAGTTTATTTTGTTCCTGGCCTAAAAAGTAATTTGCTTAGTGTTGGTCATCTTTTGAAGAAAGGTTATGACATTCATTTTCATGACATGGCTTGTTTTTTGTCAAAGAAAAATCAAGTCATTGCTAGAGTTATGGTTGCGTCAAATAATCTTTTTTTGTTGGCTCTTCAAAATAAAAATATGTCATGTTTTGTTGGTGTTGACAAAGGAGTTTCCAAGTTATGGAATGATAGGTATGGTCATTTGAACTATGGAGATTTGGAATTACTATCAAGGAAAATGATGGTGAGAGGATTGCCTAAAAATGATCGTATAAATGAAGTTTGTGAAGCTTGTCAATTTGAAAAGCAACATAGAACCTCATTTCCCTCTCAATCATCATGGCAGACAAAAAGACTATTGCAACTTATTCACTCAGATTTATGTGGGCCGATGATCCTTTCATCTTTGGGAGGTAATCGTTATTTTATCTCGTTTATTGATGAGTTCTCACGAAAAGTTTGGGTGTATTGTGTTAAAGAAAAATCTGAAGCTTTTCAAAGATTTATGGATTTCAAGACTGAATTTGAGAATTTTACGGGGTTAAAAATCAACACTTTGCGGACAGATTGTGGGGGTGAATATTTCTCAAATGAATTTGAGAAATATTGTCGAGACAATGACATTCTACATGAGATGACAGTCCGTTATACGTCCCAACAAAATGGTGTATGTGAAAGGAAGAATAGAACAATAATGGAGATGACAAGATGTTTATTAAAAAGAAAGAGGTTACCAAGAAGTTTTTGGGCTGAAGCCGTTTCTTGTGCTGTTTATCTTATTAACAGGTCACCAACAAGGAGTTTGGGAAAATGCACACCACAAGAAGCATGGTATGGTACAAAACCAAGTGTTCATCATCTAAAAGTATTTGGAAGTGTTGCTTATTCTCATGTTCTAGATTCAATGAGAAGCAAGTCAGATAACAAGTCAGAAAAGTGCATCTTTATTGGCTATAGTGAAAGAAGCAAAGCATACAAGCTCTATAATCCAACGACAAATAAAATTGTGATAAGTCGAGATGTTTGACTTATCAAATCATTGGGAAGCAGGTTTATGGATAAACCTTATTCAAATCATTGGGAAGCAGTAAAAAGGATTCTCAGATACATTAAAGGTACAATTGATCATGGAATTTTTTATGAGGCTAATGCACCAGTTAACCTCATTGGTTACACTGATAGTGATTTAGCCGGAAGTATGGATGATAGCCGAAGCGCGTCTGGTTATGTGTTTCATCTTGGTACTGGTGCGATTGGTGTCTATTTTACTAAACACTAATCTTATAATAAAAATGGAACTAATCCAAACTAAAACTAATAGACAATAGGCAAGTGTAACCTATCGTATAGTAGAATAGTTTAGGTAAGAACCGAGTATCGATCTCAGGGAAACGATGCAGAATGATGATAATAAGTCTTTGGTTACTAATTAATCATGGGCAATAAGTAGTTGTATCTAAATAACAATTATAATGAAACAAATGAACTAGCTTAGACTATGAAGCAAAACAAACAAAAGCAGTGGACAATTTAGTGTCAAAACAATGCATTCACTTAGAATCAATCCCCCTAGTCTCGATGATAACATTTAAAGCCCGATATTGAATTTAACTCACGTGATTCTTAAGCCAATTAAACTTCCTGGTCATGTTATTTAACTTTATGAATATTGGAAAGACACGTGAAGTTCTTCACTATATCCACCTCAAAACATGCAATTAAAACACAATCACTTTGATTATTGAAGTTATATGATTAAGAATTAAACAAGTTACACAAGATGGTTCATCTCAATGTAACTTCACTTGTAATGTCATAAACTTGAAAACCCCTAACAACTTCTTTTTACCGGTTCCGGTTTGAAGAAACGATTAACTGGTAAACAATTAGTCGAAATAAATATCCAAAACAAAAGGCTTTCGCCACAAATTGAATTGACTATCTATTGAATATTAATGAAATCTCAAGTTTTAACCAAACAAATGTAACCAAATAAACCAATGAAATCAAAAGAATGATTCAATCCAATAACGTTATCATCTTAACTAGGGTTCAATCATCTAAGTAAATGCAAAAGAAAATCACCCCATGGTTAGGGTTACCATCGTCTCAATCATAATACCAAAGAAAGATTTCATATGAAATTGAGAATCCAAACCAATGTTAGAATGATGAATAGAGAAGTTGAAATCGTGATATTCTTCAATTGTTTTTCACAAAAATCGTCTCCAGATGTTTGGAATCGTGATCCTCCCTTTGCGTTGCTCTCCTCCTTCTTTTCTTTCCAAGCCGTCGCCTCTTCCTCTCCAAGCTAGGGTTTTTCTCCTCCAAGCTAGGGTTTTATTCTCCTCCTCTTTCCTTTTCTGCGTGCGGCGCTCCACTTGGCAATCCATGGCCATGTTTTCTTTTTTTGCAGTGGTGCTTTTATCTTCAAATCCATGGCCATGGATTTTCATTCATGTATCAGCGGCACGATCTCTCTTCAAATCCATGGCCTATCTAAATTCCATGGCCATGGAATGTTCTTCTTCGTATCCAATACTTATCTATAAATCTTGACTTTGCATCATTCATTTTCCTTTGATTCGTAAATGTTCGCTACAAACCTTCGGAAACAAAATTACTTCATTTCAGTATCGAATTCGAAAGTTTAGCTATCAAAGCACACTTAAATGAGGGAGATATGCCAAGAAAAATATGTATAAAATCAACAACATCAAATATCCCCACACTTAAGATTTGCTTGTCCTCAAGCAAAATCTCTCTAAAAGTAATTACCTCAATTGGCCTTGCTTTACACAACAAAAATTCTCTGAGACATTATCTTGAACGAATGATATTAATACTTTTGTAAGTAAAACAATCGAATGCAAACCAAACAAGAAATTCACATGATGCTAGATCATAGATATTTAGCATTCATGAAAGTCGCTTTTGAATTAGTCTACATAACCAAAGC
This sequence comes from Centrapalus pauciflorus, assembly GCA_020465985.1. Taxonomy (NCBI): domain Eukaryota; kingdom Viridiplantae; phylum Streptophyta; class Magnoliopsida; order Asterales; family Asteraceae; genus Centrapalus; species Centrapalus pauciflorus. The sequence goes on along the minus strand of JAANYP010000758.1, from coordinate 215,395 downwards.
ACCTCACAATAGGATTCGCTCAAACACTCGTATATGTATCAGGGTTCTTTTCATAACAAATTCACTCAAGCCAAGTCGTGGAACATGCTACTATCATAAGCTTGATTGAGAATCAAATCTCCACCACTAAACATGAGAATGAGGCAAAATGAAGGTCTTTCACAGGGTTGTAACGGGGCTAGGGGTAAAAGGTAGGGTACAAAGGATAAACAGTGTGAAATAGTCCTTAATCCGACACTTTAAAGCACGAGCTGTTAGCTAAAGAAAAACGTAATCACAACTTGAACAATTACAATAGAAAGAACTCTAACCAAATAGAGAAATAAATACAAATGAGCATAAGGATAAAACTATACTTTTTTCTTTTTTTTTCTTTCTTTTTCTCTTGTATTTTCTTCTCTTTTTTTTTTCTTTTTTTTTCCTGCTTTTTTTTAACTTGAGATTCTAAATACTAAGCATAATTACATAAAACTCAAAAACTGAAAGAAAATAAAATTTTAACTAAACAGCTGGAATTGAGATCGGATTAATACTAAGGGTAATGATAGCCAAACGGATTGAAAAGGTTAACAACATGGGTTATAACTGAAACGAAAAGGTTTAAGCTCAAAAGGGGTAACTAAGGAAAAACACACACATCATTTTGCATGCTTAGAAGGTGGGAAAAATGAAACGGTAACTAAATGGCTCAATCCTAATTTGCCTTCATTATACATGCAACATTCTCAGTAATGTGGTCTCGAAATGCATTACATAAGCAAGTTCTGAAGTAAACAAGTACCACCGGCACACTCAACAAAAGAAAACACAAGCATTAAAAATGAATGCTATTCTTGGCTCAAATCCTCACGAATGAGATAGGCTAAAATGTGCAAGGGTCATGCAAACATATCCAAGAAACTAATCCATGAAGTAAAGCATCTCGCCTAAATCATGCAAATCTACTCAATTAAATTTACATTCTCATGAAGTACTTAGGAAAGCAATAACACCAATGATCTCGAAAATGTAGAGAGAATGTCACAAAATAAGAGTTTTAGGCCAAACTGAGAATAGTTACATCACATATAGAGAAATTTCACCCTTAAACAAAGCATGCATAAATGATCATACCCCTTCCCCACACTTAAAATTGGACATTGTCCCCAATGTTCAAAAGATAATAAGTTGCAGTGGTGAAAGTGTAAGCAAAATGGATGAACAGAAGTACTCCCCTAGAGTATGGAGCATGGACCGAAATGAGCACCAAGAAGTATGCATAATAAGCCTCTCGTATGTCCACTAGCACGTTTTAGGGGTCGAGAAGATGATGCTTCATGGCTACGTGTGGCATTTTTCGTTCTTCCCATATCTGCATCATTTACAAAAATAAGACAATTAGGACCCAAACCCACACTACCAACGGGAAAGCATGTTATCAAATCAACTAGAGTATCTCAAAACCAGAATTAATTCAACAGCTCCAAGTCCAGAATCCATAAACAACCCAAACACATGTTCTGGAAATGATGTGGACTCTTAAAAGGATTAGAAGATAGCCAATTGAGTCTCAAACTGAACCAACATCAGAATCATGTATATACTCCACTCAAGAAAGAACAATACACAATCACTAGCAATATGAATCGACCAAGTAATCAATTAAGCACATAAACATTGATGAGAACCCCCCAAAATCAAACTAATCAACCTTAAGAATCAATGGGTACCGACACTACTAGTAATAGCACAAAATAAGAGCAGATAATCATCCATAGAGGCAATCACATTGTGAAATTCAAAAAAAAAAAAAAATCAAATAGGCCCCCAACAGTTAAACCAAACCTCCATGAAATCGAACTAAGCAACAATTCAATCAAAGGTATCAATTTTACTGGAGAAATCCAAGTTGGATTGCAAGAAACCATAAGCAAAACATCACCATTGATTCCACAGCCCCTAAAAAAAATCATAATACACAGTTTAAAGAACAAGGGATTTGTACCTGATTGATGGAGAATGGGGGATGATACCCAGGCATGAGAGAGATGGGAAGGGGGAAGAACCGGAAGGGGAAGCGAAGGAGATGAGAATGAGGAAGAAGGAGGCGACGTGGAATGAGAAGCGGAAGAACCGCCGCTTAGAAACCTAATTCATGGTCATGGATTTCGGTTTCTCCCTAGACAATTAATGCGCCGCTGAGAAAAATTTAATCCATGGCCATGTTTTCTTTTTCTTTTATCGCTGCTTCCGTGACAATCTAAAATCCATGGCCATGTTTTTTTTTAACCCTAGCCGCTTAAAAAAACGGGACCATGTTTTTTTAGAATACATGGCCATGGAACTCACTGGAAGTTTACAATATTGAGGAGACCGTGGATTTAGAATTCCATGGCCGTAAAACTCCTTGTTTAAATCTTCAAATATATAGTCATAGATTCTAAATAAACATGACCATGGATTCCTTTCTTCTTTTATTCTCCAACAGATTGAAAAACAAAACAAAATTAATTACAAAAATCCTAATAAAAGAAAACAAACAAAACAAATAAAAAAAATCGAAAACATATTCAATCTACGGGTTGCCTCCCGAAAGTGCTTGTTTATAAGGTCTCTAGCTTGACCTTATTCCACTCATTTTTATTTTCAAAGGAATGAAAAGGATGTAAGACTTACCTTCGGATGAAGTACAAAAAATGGACTTTGACGAATTAAGTTTGCACTCCTTACCCTTCATGCTTCCATTAATGCATGTATGTTCATTTTTTAATCTTATTGAACTACGTTTACCATCTTTAATGACATCACGGCCTTTTGGTCCTTTCCTTCATTTTCGAGTACGCCTATTTTGTTTTCCTTTCATGGGTGGCTTCGAGCTATCCTCCTCACTCTGTTGATTCGAACAAATTATTGCAACACTCTCTACCTGCATATCCATAACATCCACCAAACGATTAGTGCATTCAGAATCAGATGAGGATTTCATAGTATTAACAATAGCATATGAGTTTCCATCAAATAAATTAAAATCAACTCCCTCATCATCAACAAGGGTAGACTCGTTGACTCCCAAAAGTCTTGCAAGCTCTTCTAAATCCTTTTCGGGATTGAACTCGTCTTCCATCATATCGTTGATCTTCAAATAAAAGACTTGTGAGGTATCTTGTGAGATTGAGGAATGTACTTGGCCAGTTGTTATCTCTGATGTATTGGTGATCGGTTGTATAAGTTGAAAAGTATCATCATAAACAGACTCAACATCTTCGTCCGAATCACTAACATCGTATGTATATATGTGAGTACTCCCCTCAACTTGTATCTCCTCCTCTCGTATACCTGAACTACTTCTTGATGGTCCTTCGGCAATCAATTCGACCAATTGTACCATTTGGCATTCGAGATTCTCAATTATAGATTGTTGATCACGAAGACACGTATCAATTTGGCTTTGCCTTGCCTCTTGACTCGCAATATGATTCATCATTAGTTCAGTAAAGCTCAAATTTATCTCAGGTTCATCTTGGGAAGGAGTCTGACAAGCATATTGAATATCTTGACTTTGGCAATATTGAATGCCAGGTTGGTATGGGGTATGATATTCGAGCTGATGTTGTTGATGGCTTTTGGAAGAGAGTAGATTGAGCAAGTAATCACAACAATCGTCATAGGAGGATTGAGAGGTCTCAGGCATGTAAGCACCTAAACAGTAGTCAAAATGAGGATCTCCATACGACAACATACCATGTTCTTCATGATTGATCTCGCCGTGACAACAACTTGTTTCGTAGCCATATTCATACATCTCAAATCCATTATACATTCCGCACAAAAAAAAAATTAAAAGCGAAACAAAGTAGAAGAGAAGGAAAAAAAACCAAAAGAGAAAATAAACTACGATAAACCAAAAAGAAAATGAACCAAGGATTCAATGCAACTGCAAAGATTCCCCAAACTTAATTTGTTTAACTAATAAGATAAAAAATAAAAAAAAAACTAAAAATTAAACAGCAACTTTCCTAAAACAAAATTTAAAGAAAGGAGTTAATTAATCTAGCAACTTCAGACCGTTCTAAAAATCACCGTTTCCCCGGCAACGACGCCAAAAACTTGGTGTCTATTTTACTAAACACTAATCTTATAATAAAAATGGAACTAATCCAAACTAAAACTAATAGACAATAGGCAAGTGTAACCTATCGTATAGTAGAATAGTTTAGGTAAGAACCGAGTATCGATCTCAGGGAAACGATGCAGAATGATGATAATAAGTCTTTGGTTACTAATTAATCATGGGCAATAAGTAGTTGTATCTAAATAACAATTATAATGAAACAAATGAACTAGCTTAGACTATGAAGCAAAACAAACAAAAGCAGTGGACAATTTAGTGTCAAAACAATGCATTCACTTAGAATCAATCCCCCTAGTCTCGATGATAACATTTAAAGCCCGATATTGAATTTAACTCACGTGATTCTTAAGCCAATTAAACTTCCTGGTCATGTTATTTAACTTTATGAATATTGGAAAGACACGTGAAGTTCTTCACTATATCCACCTCAAAACATGCAATTAAAACACAATCACTTTGATTATTGAAGTTATATGATTAAGAATTATCCAAGTTACACAAGATGGTTCATCTCAATGTAACTTCACTTGTAATGTCATAAACTTGAAAACCCCTAACAACTTCTTTTTACCGGTTCCGGTTTGAAGAAACGATTAACTGGTAAAACAATTAGTCGAAATAAATATCCAAAACAAAAGGCTTTCGCCACAAATTGAATTGACTATCTATTGAATATTAATGAAATCTCAAGTTTTAACCAAACAAATGTAACCAAATAAACCAATGAAATCAAAAGAATGATTCAATCCAATAACGTTATCATCTTAACTAGGGTTCAATCATCTAAGTAAATGCAAAAGAAAATCACCCCATGGTTAGGGTTACCATCGTCTCAATCATAATACCAAAGAAAGATTTCATATGAAATTGAGAATCCAAACCAATGTTAGAATGATGAATAGAGAAGTTGAAATCGTGATATTCTTCAATTGTTTTTCACAAAAATCGTCTCCAGATGTTTGGAATCGTGATCCTCCCTTTGCGTTGCTCTCCTCCTTCTTTTCTTTCCAAGCCGTCGCCTCCTTTTTCTCCAAGCTAGGGTTTTATTCTCCTCCTCTTTCCTTTTCTGCGTGCGGCGCTCCACTTGGCAATCCATGGCCATGTTTTCTTTTTTGCAGTGGTGCTTTTATCTTCAAATCCATGGCCATGGATTTTCATTCATGTATCAGCGGCACGATCTCTCTTCAAATCCATGGCCTATCTAAATTCCATGGCCATGGAATGTTCTTCTTCGTATCCAATACTTATCTATAAATCTTGACTTTGCATCATTCATTTTCCTTTGATTCGTAAATGTTCGCTACAAACCTTCGGAAACAAAATTACTTCATTTCAGTATCGAATTCGAAAGTTTAGCTATCAAAGCACACTTAAATGAGGGAGATATGCCAAGAAAAATATGTATAAAATCAACAACATCAGAGATATCATGGAGTTCTAAGAAACAACAAATTGTGGCACTTTCTACTACAGAGGCCGAATATATTGATGCAGCATATGCTGGTTGTCAATTGGTTTGGTTGCGCGGAATTTTGGAAAGTCTTATGCAAAAGCAAGATAAGTCAACCACTTTGTATTGTGATAATAGCTCGACTATTTCAGTCACAAAGGATCCAATTCTTCATGGACGAACAAAGCATATCCGCATCAGATATTATTTCTTGAGGGACCTTGTCAACGAAGGAGATGTTCAAGTTGAGTATTGCAAGACAGAAGATCAAATGGCGGATATTTTTACGAAGCCGTTTGGTGGGAATTTTTTCAAGAAGAATGTTGAAAGATCGGGAGTAAAAAGCAAGTTTAATTTAAGGGAGGCATTGTTAGCAATAAACTAAATTAAACTTGGATAATTATTATGTTTAAGTTTATGATAAATCTTGTAACCACCAAAAGATGAAAAGTTTGGTGATTAATGTTTAGTAACCACCCAAGAGATGATGAGTTATGAAAGGTGAAAAGTTTAGTGATTAATGGAGTAGTTATGTAGCTAGTTATGAATGTCATAACTTAGTCTTTATATTGACATTACTTTTGAGTTGTAAAGGGGAAAAAGAAAATATTCAAGAAATAAAATAAAATTGTGTTCTTGTGGTGTCAAATTTATCTCCTATATTTTTTCTATCTACACGTAGCCTGAATTTTGCAATCGAGTTACCTAACTATATATACAAATACAAAGCATATTCAACATCGATATTTATGCAAAAAAAAAAACCTTCAAGTTGGATATAATTAAAATCTCCAACCATTTTCATTGCACAAGAAATTCCCTACCGGCAAAATATCGTAGAATTGAGATATTACCAGCTGTAACCGATTGAAAGTCATAGGTCACCGTCGATAAGTTATCAGTGACCATCAGAATTTTGCCAAAAAGTAAATTCTAACAAAAAACCACAAATTTGAACAAAGAAATTAACAAGAAATGTAAATTTGAATTACAAAATACAGACAAGTGAGTTCGTTGGAAAAAATGTTTGTTAGCCCTAAAATAGTGTATAATTAAGGATTTAATATGAAAAAAATCCAACATGTTTCATGTTTTTTGCGATTTGGTTCCTCCGTGTTATTTTTTCCTAAGAAAGTTCTCAAGTTATTGTTTTCAATCCGGTTTTCGGAAAAGTTTTGTTTTTTTTTCATAATCAACCCTGACTTTTTTCACAAAAAACCAACATGTTTTCAAACTTGAAGACTTTTTTGAAAAAATGAAGAAAAATTCCACAAATCACCAACAAATATATTACTTAAGGATTTTATTGGTAAAAAATAACACGGAGTGACTAAACCACAAAAACACGAAAAACATGTTGGTTTTTTTCATATTAAACCCTATAATTAATTATAATAAAAGTTTAGATTCAATTTGTAAATAGAAATAGTTTACTTTGTGGGGAATCTTAATTTCCTATACTTTGAGGGGAGTGTTCGGACAAACTCCCAATTTAAGCTTAGGTATATATAGTATATTTCTTCTAGGGTTTTGAAAAAAGCTTCCAAGTAGCCTCCACCCTAAGTGTGTGTTTTTGAGTGTGAAAGTTCATAGAGATTGAGTGTCTAAAATTCTCTCTTTGTAATCTTCATATTCTTGATACAAATCGTTTGGTTTTATTGTGTTTGAGTGCAAAAAATTACTGGGAATCAACTGTGAAGACCACCCCTTACGGGGCAGTCTTAAGCGTTTAGGTCCCAAATTTGCAACACCATGTAACAACCTAATTTTTGATCTAGTCGTAAACTCAGTAATATTTTGAACCGATAATGCAATAATGTTGAATTATTTGAATTATAATTTAATTAATAATGAAATATTAATTAAATTATATAAATATTTAATTTATGAATTAATTAATTATTAAAGAAAACTAAATAAAAAGAGATATAATATACAAAAATGAAAGTGAGTTAGCTAGCAAACATAATTAGATGACGTATATAAACGAGAATCAACCTCAAAAGATCAGATTCGACTCTCTCTCTCTAGCTCTCTCTCTCTAAACTCTCTCTCTAGTTTCTCTCTCTAACTTCTCTCTAAGAATTCTCCTAAACCGACCGTCCGATCATTGAGATAAATATACCGTTAGGAAGATCTCGGCGAATACTACACGAATATACTAATTTCTGCTTGAGTTCATACGAATTGAGGTAAGATTTTATAGTTTTACGTTTTATATATATATTTGGTATTTTTCGAATCTATTAATTTTATGAAATCTAAAGTTATTTCTATGAAGTTTAACTAGAATAAGTATAATATAATCGAGTATAGGTTTAATATTGATCATATTTGTGAATTATGCTTTAGAAATTCATGTTTTAGAATTGCAAATATGATCAGATTCGAGGATGTTATGATCAGATTCGAAAATGCATAGATCAGACTCGAAATGGTGTTAAATTCGAAAATACCTATATAGATTCGAAAGTTGTGTATGGTTCGAATCTAGTCACTTAGATTCGAGACTATGTATGATTCGAATCTATGTGTTCGAATCTAGAAATGTGCATCGAGTCTAAGTCTTAAATTCGAATCTATATGCATGCTAGTATCGAATCTAATCTCATTGTCTCGAATGTGTATAAGCTTCGAATCTAATCATTAGATTCGAATGAGCCCTCTTCGAATCTATGATATTCGAATCTGCTTATTGGAATTCGAATCTGATGCCTTTAATTCAAAAATCTGATTTCATTCCAAAGCTAAGATGATATATGAGCTAACAAGTTATGAGAATCAGATAAAATAAAGATTTTAACGACTAAAGAAATGAAAATAATGATATGATATTAATATGATATGATATGATAATTCTGGACAGGTTCAGTGAAATTCTGAACATTTAGACAAAGATTCTAAAAAGATTTAAAGCGGGTCAGAGACTTGATTTGACAGAAAACAGATTGATGAAATCCTGAGATAACTCAGGTGGCAGATTCATATATCTGTTTGACCAAGACCCAACACTGTGAGTTATAGATATTCAAATTGAACATGCAAAGATCCGTTTGAGATATATTGATGCTGTTACATTATTTGACATTCATTTATCAGCTGGATTGAGACCTGTGCACACCATGGATGGGTGATGCCCAGTGAATCATGATAGTTATTTGCTTACCATTTCATATTGCATTTATTAGCGTTTCAGACTTTGCTTTATGATTCGTTGCTATCATGACTCCTAAGACTTATGCTTACTTCATTGATCAGACTTGATAAGACTTATTCAGCTTGACTAGCCCTTATGGTCTATTGTTCTAGACCCGGCTATTCCACCAGTTCTCACGAACTTGGTAATGACCTCCGATGTTCGGCCATGTTGACCTACTGGTAGCTAGCCCAGTATGTGGCTGATCCCCACGATTTAAGCGTGAGTGTGGTTTGAACATCATCCGATCTTAAGATACTATATCTCAATCATGATGAGGGCTGTAGCGGCAGCCAAGACTTATCACGCTTAGACTGATGACTCCGCTTGACACGCATGTTGATATTGAAAATCTATAAACTCACTAAGCTTTGCTTACAGATGTTGCTTTAAAATTTTACAGGAAGAGCCAAAGGAAAATCACCTGCAGGACCTAGTGCTTAGGTCATCAAGAAATCCAAGTTTTGAAGCTTTCCTAGACCACTTCTCAACAAACTTTCTGGTACTGATTGGAAGACAGCTAATGTGGTGGTTCTGGGTAGACTTGATGTGATGACTGATGTTATGATTAGATTAGACGTTACCCTTTTTATAACTTTAATTTGAAATATGTAATCTGTATCCTAATATGTAATGTACATGTAATTTTATTTTTCCGCAATTTAATTACCCTATCTTAGTATGGTTGATATCGTATTGCATGAATTGGGACCTAGACTGGTGAGAACTGCCCCGTAAGGGGTGGTCTTCACACACCATATTAATCAAAACTAAGATAGAGTAATCAAGTGCGGAATTTAAATCACAATACAACTATTAGGATTAAGTTTACTTCAGATTTTTGGTACAGGCATACAGAGTTCAAATTAAACTAATACAGGTACAAGACTAGTCTATTACATAACTTCCGTACATCAAAGTAAATCTACCCAACCACCACACATAACATCTCCAAAGTTGTACCAATAGGTCGTTGAGTAGGGTCTATAGCTTCAACTTGATCTTGATAGATCTAAGAACTAGGTCCAACAGGTGCTTTTCCCTTATCTTTTCCTGTAAAGAGATTGAACAACAAGTGTAAGCAATGGCTTAGTGAGATTATCAGAATATATGCAACATAACAAGGTGGAATATGGGTAACAAGCATGATATAACTTGACTACCACCGACAGCCACGCAAGGATGAGACATAGTAATATAAGATCAGAATGATGTCCAGGCCACACTCATGCTTTTAGTGGAAGCTATTCTGGGCTAGCTACCAGTAATTTACATGGGGGGAGCATCAGAGTATTCAACTACCAAGTTCAATAGAACTGGTGACATAAGCAAGGTCTAGAACAATTGACCAACAATGCTAAATATGCTGAGCTGAAAACAATACATCAAAGATGGAAGCAATGATGATAAACATAAATAAGCAAAGTCATGATAGCAATATCAGTTTATAACAATAATTGAAATGAACTGTAAATACAATGTGTGCAGGATGATATATCAAATAGCTATCATGATCCACAATGCATCACCAAACCATGGTGAGCAAAGATCAAAATCCAGCTGAACATTTATGAATGCCAAAAAAAAACTATGAACAATAATATGTCTCAATCAGAATCAGGCATGTAAAGCTGAAATATCTATAACTCAGTGAACTAGTTTAAGCTGAGCTGTTGACTTTATCAAGCGAATTACTCCACCACATGAGTTATCTCAGGATTTAATTTTTGACTTTCTGGACTTGGCTTTACAAACTTCGACCCACTTTCAATAACTTTGACTTTATTACTTTGTTCAGAATTATCTAAACCTATCCAGTGTTTTTCATTTGCAAGAACATTAGCTTTAAGGCTTTTCATTGCTTATCATGTCATATTAATCTTTGTTGAATCATCATTGAGCTTTAAACTTTCGTTGACATGATTTTGATAACTCATAAGTATTTATGTCCTTTTTCATGGGCATGTGTGACTTTATTAAGTCATTTTAGGCCTTGCTTTGCATTTGAAAATTCGTAGGAATGCTTATAGAATCATGACATGAATTTATTTGATGATTGTACGTTCATATAATCGCATGTTCATCCATTATGTATATAATGATCGTGGTACTTCACATTTATTCAATATGAGTAACACTATGCTTTTAGAATGAATTATGTAAATCAATCCATCTATACATATGTCTCACACATAAATGTCCCTACACTTTAATTGATTACATAGAAATTGATAAATGAATGTGTTTTGACTACAAAATATGTATCTATGATTTAATCAATAGTGTGTGCTTTGATGTTTAATTATATAAATGATCACACTCTTATGTTCATACTTTAGTTTCATGCTATTAAATGAATATAAGTATAAGGGCTGCACACATAATAGATTTGTTCATATTTTTACACAAATAAAAAGGGCTGCTGTTGTGATGAATTTATATATATATATATAGGTTGCACACTTACCTTTTATTTGGAAGAAAAGGACAGCTATATGACTCACACCTGGTCTAATTGCAGGAAAAAGGAATAGGCTGCAGTAAGGTTGATATATATACATGCATACATCTGAGATTTATGTTAAAAGGACTGGGCTGTTGCATTCTGTTACATACTCTGCACACACACATACTTAATTTATGAAAAGGAAAGATGTTTGGTTTCTGTGAACGGTTGCTGTCCCATACACACATACACATCCGAGATTCAATTATGTATGAATCTCGGAACTCTTGTATACCCAACACACATGAGAGATTCCATTTTTATATAGTTTATACGTGAAGTGGGCTGCTATATTGTTGTTGTTCATGACCATACGCTGCACACACATACATGCCTACATCCGAGATTCAACCATAGATGAATCTTAGAACTTTTGCATCATTTAACACATAAGAGATTTGACTTAACTTAGTTTATTTTTAGCTTGAAATGTGTTGTTATTGATTGTTCAATACATCCGAGATTCACAAAAGATGTGAATCTTGGTTCTTTCATTCTCATGCAAACACACATAACACTGCACACATTCCTTTTGTTTTTCTATCATTTCCAGCAGCAAAACAATCCAAATAAAAAGTGTTTGATGCTTCTTTTGATGATTAAAAGTTACCCAAATGCATCAATTATATGGCCGAAGGCCAAAGGCCTTCTTGGCCCTCTCTTTTGATCAAAACCGAAACAAACAGAAGGAAATGGACAACAACACACTTTAAATTTCTGATCTTTTTTATTTAAAATTGGATTTGAGGCTTCAAATTGATTATATGATCAACTAAACACATATTAATAACATGCATGCCTCTTAATTCAAACGTATAACACTAAACTTGGTTAGATTTTGATGATTTGAAATTTATTTTGTGTTCATGAAACACTGAAGCCGCAGGCTTCACATTGAACTCAAGAACAAGTTTAAACAACAATTAACTTCAATCTTTGTAGTGTTTGTTGTGTGGTGCTTTCTTGTTGATTCTCTTGCTTAAATTCTGAATTTTGTTGCAATATTTGATGTTCTTGATGAAGAAACCGTATGTTGATAGAAAGAGAGATAGAGTAGGGAGTTGTTGATGTTTTAAGTTAGATGAAATGAGCAGCTCATCTAAATTTTTCGGTATTTATATTAACATAAGTTTCATACTTCTCATTTTAACCCCACAAGTTTCATTTGTATCATTCTTTAATTTTGTTACTTTATAATTAATTCATAACATTCTAATTAACTTAATATATATTTTCTCATTACTTAAATAAAATTATAATATAGATAATGTAATTAAAATTATATTATTAAGTCAAATACAGAAGGTTAAAAGTCAGGTTTTTACAGAATGAGCACCACCACGCTCAAACTTCTTCCTCGAAGTTAGCTATATTCGAACAGACTCGGAGATGTAGCTTTCATCACATCTTTTGATTCCCAAGACTGATGCGAACCTTTGTGGTGTTTCCACTGGACTAGCACCATCTACACCTCTTTATTGCGAAGCTTTTTGGTATTCGAGTCCAGAATACCATTTGGCTCTTCAACGCGAAGCTTCTCATCAATTTGCAGATCAATATGTGGTATATATGAACTTCCCTTTCATAAACAACTCGATGTAACATCCCTACTTTTAATCACATGTAATTTACAATTTAAAAGACTATATGAATTGTTTTAACGGATTATCATTTCTAAAGTTTAAGCAAATTTCGTTCACAAACTATATATATGAAAAATGATGAGGAAAAATCCTCATCGTTGTTTTTTGAGCAAGCATAACCATAAGGAACCGACATAGGCACTTAAAAAGGGATGCAAAATAAGAAAATACAAAGTTTAGGGGTGTAATATGCAAATATGGAAAAATTACAATAAATGGTGAACTAAGTGAACGATCATTCACTTTTACAATCTCTCTCTCTCTCATCATCCACCGTTCTCTCTTTGGAACGCACGGGTTCTTCATCAAGAACACAACATAAGTGGAAATAAGTGCTGGAAAATCTAGATTTAAGTTGCAACTGAGGAACTATAACTACCACAAACAACAATACGAGGTAAAACTTGCTCAATATTACGATTTTTGTGGTTTTAGTGTTTGGTTTTTATGAAAACCGAATCAAAGATTCTGGTTAAAGATGTTGTTGCATGTTGTAGATTCTCATGGATATGTTTAAATCGAGTGTTAGTGATGTTGTATACCAAATTTCAGATTCAGATTCAAGTTCTAAGTATGATTTTGGAAATTAAGTGTGTGTTTTAGTGTGTGTTCTTCGACAGTGAAGAATTCGGACATAAAATGGACTGATTTGGTATATTTAGGTTGTATTTATGTTAAAAAGTTTTAAAAGAATACATTTAAGTTCATATCAATAGCTTTCAGTCACAAAATACGCATAAACTACCAAAAGTATATTCTGGAAAATAGTAGAAAACGTCTAAGTATGAAACTCGGATCAGATAAACACATCTCGGATGATCTGAAATTCGGATCATATGAATTTCGGATCATGCGAATTCTGGACCATAGACAAGTCGGATGAAAAACTTGCAAAATTACTAAGTATAGACACGAATTTGGATAAACAGGCCATCCGAATTTCGGATCAAGAGTCATCCGAATTTCGAATGAATAGTACAAAGGAAAATGACAAGGGTGGACTTCGGGCCATCCGGATTTCGGTTCATCCAAAATTCGGATGTGGTCCGAATTTCGGTTCAAACCACTTATATTTCTAGAATCAAGTTTTAAGCAGATACTAACATTAATACATTATTACACTGACATAACAACATCTTTGTGGTGTTGTCTAACACACACTGATTCAGAGACAATTACCACTATACAACCCACAGTGAGTACTAGATTATTATTCAAACATTTATTGTTTTGCATTCACTTTTCAATTTTTAATGGCATGTTCACATTGTTCAATATACATTAATTGGCACTCGTGTATTATTCATTGTTATTGTGCACACTCGTACTTGACATGTGACAAACATGTAGCCAACGTTCAATTGAAAGTGCATCTATCTATTCATGCTTGCACTGCATGATTATTAGTTCACAATATGATGCGACCTGGACTGGGGCTGACAGCAGGCCACTGTCGGGGACTGATCATCCCATTCACTTTCCTGGTCAGGTTCGGCACATCCCCGATCAGCATTTTGAACTGCCAAACCCATGCTTGCACTGCATGTTTTTCACTTGTAATGTGGCTTACACTGCCCGTTTTCACAACAGCTTGTAAAGAAATATTTGTTGAATACATAATTTGTTATCTCACTAAGCATTAACTTACTGTTGACTCTCAATAATTTCAGGCAAAGGCAAAGGTGTAGCTGGACCTTCTTCCTAAGCATATCATTTCTTATCTCGGTGTCCTTAGAAGCTATCTTGGTACATGGACGATACAGCTTTGGGGCTAGGATTCTATGTTTTCAAAACAATTTATGATGTTGTAATAGTTAGACTATATCACTGTAGACAAATACATTTCTTGCTTTATTGTGGAATTGCTTAAATCTGTATTAAGTTATCAAATTTACAATTTCATGATTAATTATTGGGTTGTGTATTGATCCTGGTGTTATTAATTATATCATTAAACAAGGAGGATGTCTCAGTTTGGTATCAGAGCATTAGTTTGAGGTTTCAAGTGTCTGCGAGGACTTGGACTCAAACTTAGGTTATGATATCAGAATTGACTCCTAGGAAATGATCTGAACTAAGATAGGATTGACATGCACACGGGGACAAATAAAGGGTAACTGCAAACACTAGGACTCAGAAATAAATGTTCTAAATATTATTTGTTATATTTCAAAACATGTCAGGATATGATATGACTCCTCAGCAGATGTTCCAGATGATGCAAACTCTTAGGAAACAGAATAATGAATTACAAGCCAAAAGAATGGCTGAGCAGGCTCAGTTATTCGCTGATCAATTAAGGGCCAGAGACGAGGCCGAAGCCAAGTGAAAGGCTGACAAAAGAAAGAACAAGGAACAACAACAACAAGGAGAACAAGAGGAAAGACAAGAAGACATTGGTTCTTCTAACAAGGCAAAGGGGTGTAGGTTTAAGGACTTAAAAAGTAATGGAGCTGTTACTTTTGATGGGACTGGAGATGCCGTAACGGCACTGGAGTGGATCACCACCACCGAAAGAACTTTTAGAATCAGCAACTGCGCTGAAAAGGACATAGTCCGGTTTGCAACCGCAATGTTTGCAAGGGACGCAGTAAAGTGGTGGGATGCTATGATTAATGTGCTGACGATGGAGGTAGTGTCATACATGACGTGGAGCGAGTTCAAGGAAGTATTCTCTCAGCAATACTGTCCGACCGACGAGAAGCGCCGTCTCGAGGCGAAATTTTTGAATCTGACCCAAGGAACAAAGACAGTTACACAATACGCTGTCGAGTTCACTCGTCTAAGTCTGTTCGCACCCCATCAAGTTGATACGGAGGAAAGAAAAATATGCCGCTTCGAGGCCGGTTTGGATTACGAAATTCGCCGAACGACGAGCAGCGTTCGGTACACAACATTTGCTAGTATGTTGGAGGCTGCTCGAAATGTGGAGCAGATTGTATTACTATCTGGGTATGCCATGAGTCAACTGCTGCAGTACCGACTCAACCGTCACCGCCAAAAAGGCAACGGGAGTCTGGATCATCCCGATCCTCTCCTCAATCCAATCAACCATCTTCTTCGCCAAAGAAGGGAAAGGCCTTTTTGGCCTGAGATGAGAGACTGCAGGCGGTGCAAGAAAGCGCATTCTAGGGAGTGCAAAACTCAAGATATGTACTACTTCTGATGTGGGCAGAAAGGCCATCACTGGGAGCATTGTCCTCGAAAAGGCGATGTGTGCTACAACTGCCACAGACTTGGCCACTTTGCCAACGACTGCCCAAGACCCCCAAGAGATCAGAGTGCTCAACAATCAACAACAAATCTTCTGGAGCATCCATTGCTTGCAGGGATCAATCTCAAAGGGCTCCAACAAGGGCTTTCTAGATCACAACTGAAGAAGCAAAAGATGACCTGGAGGTGGTCACTGGTACGTTCTTAGTTAATTCAATTCTTGCATGCATTCTGTTTGATTCCGGAGCCAACCGTTCATTTGTCTCCACTTCATTTGCTCGTCAACTTAACATGCCTACATCCAACTTGAAATTTGTGCTTGACATTGAAACTGCTAGCAATATGTTAGTCAAAGCTGATAAAGTATATAGGAATTGCACTTTACTTATAGAAGACATAGTGTTCAACTTAGATTTAATCCCTATGGAGTTTGGGGAATTCGATGTTATAGTGGGTATGGACTGGCTTGTCCATAGCGAGGCTCAGATTGTGTGCAAAAAGAGAATGATCAAGATTACCACTCCTGAGGGTCGCGACATTTGTATTTACGGTGACAGACAAAAAGGCGACTTATGCCTTATTTCAATCGCTAAAGCCCGAAAGCACGTTGCCAAGGGTTGTTCTGCTTATTTAGCCTATGCTGTTGATGCAAAGGCTGAAAGTTCAATCTCTCTCTACCGTTCCAGTTGTTTTTGAATTTCCATATGTCTTTCCAGAAGATATCTCGGGATTACCGCCTGAACGCCAAGTGGAATTCCGCATTGATCTTGTTCCCGGAGCTGCTCCAATAGCAAAGGCTCCCTACCGATGGGCCCCTGTAGAAATGCAGGAAATGACGAAACAGTTACAGGAGCTACTTGACAAAGGTTTTATCCACCCAAGTTCTTCTCCTTGGGGCGCTCCTGTTCTGTTTGTTAAGAAGAAGGACGGCACACTGCGTATGTGCATTGACTACCGAGAACTCAACAAGGTCACAATAAAAAACAAGTACCCATTGCCCCGAATTGATAATCTCTTCGACCAGTTGCAAGGCGCAAGTTACTTCTCGAAGATTGATCTTCGATCGGGATATCATCAGCTTAAAGTCCATCAAGACGATATTCCAAAAACGGATTTCGGAACTCGTTACGGACACTACGAGTTTCTAGTGATGCCGTTTGGTCTTACGAACGCGCCGACTGCTTTCATGGATCTCATGAATAGAGACTGCCGGCCAATGCTCAACAAATCTGTCATCGTGTTCATCGATGACATTCTTATCTATTCAAACACCAAAGAAGATCATGCAACACATCTGAGAGAATTGTTAGAGTTGCTTTTCAAAGAGCGACTTTATGCCAAATTCTCAAAATGTGAATTCTGGTTGAGGCAAGTACGTCTCAAACATTCCAAACAATTTCATGCTCCCTACACTCATTTGTAAACTCTTTGTTAACTTGTTCCTTCTCAACGTTCAATTCAGATCCAATTCTTGGGGCACGTGATATCTAGTGTTGGCATTGCCGTTGATCCAGCAAAGATAGAGGCTATCCCGAACTGGGAATCACCTCGTAATGCCTCTGAGATCCGCATTTTCTTGGGATTGGTTGGTTACCACCGCCGATTCATCAAAGAATTTTCCAAGATGTCGTTCCGCTTACCAAGCTTACTCGTAAGAACACAACTTTCATTTGGAAGGAGGATCAACAAACGGCTTTTGACAAATTGAAGAAGTTACTAAGTGAATCACCTGTTTTGGCCCTGCCTGAAGGGAACGAAGACTTTGTAGTCTACACCGATGCATCAGGCATGGGTTTGGGAGCAGTGCTGATGCAAAGAAGAAATGTCATAGCATACGCTTCTAGACAGCTCAAACCACACGCGAAAGACTACTCTACTCATGATTTAGAGCTAACTACTGCGACTTTCGCTCTAAAACTTTGGAGACATTATATGTACGGGACCAAGTGTCAGCTCTATACGGATCACAAGAGTTTGAAGTATATATTCAGTCAGAAGGACTTGAATATGAGGCAGAGAAGGTCTATGGAGCTGATCAAAGATTACGATTGCAAAATCTTATACCATCCGAGGAAGGCCAACGTGGTGGCTGATGCCCTAAGTAGAAAAACATACTGCAAGGCATATTGTTATGTCTTGACTTCTACGATACAGACATCAGCAATCATTGATGATGTAAGGCTGCTCAATTGCAGGCCTTAAAGGAGGAAAATATTAAGAACGAAGACGTCAGAATCCAACTGCCAATAATGCAAGATGATGAAACCGGACTCAAAGGTGTATATGGCAGAGTATGGGTTCCTAAGTTTGGGAATATGCAAGATGTAATTCTTGAAGAAGCTCACCAATCCAAGTTCCCAATTCATCCTGGTAGCACAAAAATGTACAACGATTTGAAAGCCGATTTCTGGTGGCCAAGACTGAAAAGAGACGTTGGGCAATTTGTGAAGAAGTGTAGAACCTACAGATTAGTCAAAGCAGAACACCAACAACCCTATGGTAGTATGCAACCTCTTCCTATCCTAGAATGAAAGTGGGACCATATTAATATGGACTTCATAACAAAGCTACCCATGACACGTCGTCAACATGATTCAATTTGGGTCATTGTTGACCGTCTGACCAAATCTGCTCATTTCATACCTATCAGAGAAACTTACTCATTGGATCGTCTTGCCCAGATCTACATGAATGAAATTGTCACAAGGCACGGTGTTCCTAAGTCTATTATTTCTGACTGAGACAGTAGATTCACTTCTAACTTCTGGGCTGCTCTGCAAAATGGTCTTGGTACTCGTATCGCCATGAGTACTGCATATAGACCCCAGTCTGACGGGCAGAGCGAAAGGACGATTTTGACACTAGAAGACATGCTAAGAGCCTATGTCATGGATTTGGGTGGTAACTGGGATGATCACCTCCCATTGGCTGAATTCTCGTACAACAACAACTACCACTCAACAATTAAAATGACACCATTCGAATTTTAATACAGAATGAAATGTAGGACTCCAACTTGTTGGAGGGAAACAGGAGAAATGCCTATTGTCGGGCCAGCTCTTCTACAAGAGACCAATGAAAAGATCCAATTGATTTGGCAATACATGAAAATGACGCAAGATCGACAAAAGAACTACCACGATCGCCGTCACAAAGCTATTGAGTTTCAGAAAGACGATTGGGTGTACTTGAAGGTATCCCAATGAAAGGTGTCACAGGATTTGTTAAGCAAGGAAATCTTTCTTCGCGGTTTGTAGGACCCTTTCGGATACTTGAGAAAGTTGGAAATCAGTCCTATGACTTGGACTTACCGGAAGAACTTTCAGGAGTTCACCCAGTCTTCCATGTCGGTTATTTAAGAAAAAGTCTGGTGCCCGAGAAGGAACCATGGACTGATCACTCAGAAATAAAGGTTGACGAACGAATGAGGTTTGTTGATGAGCCAGAGTGCATACTTGGGACCAAAGTCAAGAAGCTTCGAAACAAAGAAATCAAGATGATGATGGTCAAATGGAAGCATCATAGGGGAGGTAATCACATTTGGGAGTCTGGAGAGGACATGAAGACCAAGTACCCAAGTCTGTTTAGCGCAGCATGACTTCGCGGATGAAGTATAGGCGTGGTGGAGCCCATGCTGTAACATCCCTACTTTTAATCACATGTAATTTACAATTTTAAAGACTCTATGAATTGTATTATAGGATTATCATTTCAGTTTAAGCAAATTTCATTCACAAATTTTAAATATGAAAACTGATGAGGAAAAAATCCTCATCATTGTTTTTTGAGCAAGCATACCCATAAGGAACCGACATAGTCACTTAAAAAGGGATGCAAAATAAGAAAATACAAAGTTGAGGGGTGTAATATTCAAATATGGAAAAATTTCAATAAATGGTGAAATAAGTGAACGGTCATTCACTTTTACAATCTCTCTCTCTCTCTCTCTCTCTCTCTCTCTCTCTCTCTCTCTCTCTCTCATCCACCGTCTCTCTCTTGAACCCACGGGTTCTTCATCAAGAACACAACAAAAGTGGAAATAAGTGCTAACAATCTAGATTTAAGTTGAAACTGAGGAACTATAACTACCACAAACAACATTACGAGGTAAGACTTGCTCAATATTACGATTTTTGTGGTTTTAGTGTTCGGTTTTTATGAAAACCGAATCGAAGATTCTGGTTAAAGATGTTTTTGCATGTTGTAGATTCTCATGGATATGTTTAAATCGAGTGTTAGTGATGTTGTATACCAAATTTCAGATTCAGATTCAAGTTCTAAGTTTTATTTTGGAACTTAAGTGTGTGTTTTAATGTGTGTTCTTTGACAGTGAAGAAATCAGACATAAAATGGACTGATTTGGTATATTTAGGTTGTATTTTATGTTAAAAAGTGTTAAAAGAATATATTTAAGTTCATATCAATAGCTTTTAGTCACAAAATATGCATAAACTACCAAAAGTATATTTGGGAAAATAGTAGAAAACGTCTAAGTATGAAACTCAGATTAGATGAACACATCTCGGATGATCTGAAATTCGGATCATATGAATTTTAGATCATGCGAATTCGGAGCATAGACAACTCGAATGAAAAACTTGCAATATTACTAAGTATAGACACGAATTCGGATAAATAGGCCATCCAATTTTGGATCAAGAGTCATCCGAATTTCGGATGAATAGTACAAAGGAAAATGACAAGGGTGGACTTCGGGCCATCCGGATTTCGGTTCATCCGAAGTTTGGATGTGGGCCGAATTTCGGTTCAAATCACTTAAATTTCCAGAATCAAGTTTTAAGCAGATACTGACATTAATACATTATTACATTGACATAACATGATCCTCGTGGTGTTGTCTAACACACACTGATTCAGAGACAATTAACACTATACAAACCACAGTGAGTACAAGATTATTATTCGAACATTTATTGTCTTGCATTCACTTTTCAATTTTCAATGGCATGTTCACATTGTATAATATACATCAATTGGCACTCATGTCTGATTCATTGTTATGATGCACACTCGTACTTGACATGTGACAAACATGTAGCCAGCGTTTAATTGAAAGTGCATCTATTTATTCATGTTTGCACTGCTTGATTATTACTTCACAATCTGATGCGACCTTGACTAGGGATGACAGCAGGCCACTGTCGGGGACTGATCATCCCATTCACTTTCCTGGTCAGGTTCAGCACATCCCCGATCAGCATTTTGAAATGCCAAACCTCATGCTTGCACTGCATGTTTTTCACTTGTAATGTGGCTTACACTGCCCGTTTTCACAACAGCTTGTAAAGAAATATTTGTTGAATACATAATCTGTTATCTCACTAAGCATTAGCTTACTGTTGACTCTCAATATTTTCAGGCAAAGGCAAAGGTGTAGCTGGACCTTCTTCCTAAGCATATCATTTCTTATCTCGGTGTCCTTAGAAGCTATTTTGCTACATGGACGATATAACTTTGGGGCTGGGATTCTATGTTTTCAAAATAATTTACGATGTTGTAATAGTTAGACTATATCACTGTAGACAAATACATTTCTTGCTTTAGTGTGGAACTGCTTAAATCTGTATTAAGTTATCAAATTTACAATTTCATGATTAATCATTGGGTTGTGTATTGATCCCGGTGTTATCAATTATATCATTAAACAAGGAGGATGTCTCACTCGAGATGATAGGATTGATTCCCTATCTTTTCAACAATCTTGAACGGACCAATGAATCTTGGAGCTAGCTTGTTTCGCTTTAGAAACCGCACCACATTCTTCATTGGGGATACTTTCAGCATCACCCAATCAGTGACTGCAAAATCTGTGATGATTATCATAGTAAAAATTCTAACTGCTCTGAGCTTCAAGAATATTCGTTCTGACCAATTGAATCTTTTCATGGGTCAACTGTAGAAGAGCAGGACCCGCTAATGGCGATTCACCTGTTTCGCGCCAACAAATTGGAGTTCTGCACTTTCTTCCGTATAGAGCTTCAAAAGGAGCCATCTTGATAGTGGAATGATAACTGTTGTTATATGAGAATTCAACCGAAGGTAAATGGGCATCCCAGTTACCACCTAAATCAAGAATACGGGCATGGAGAATATCTTCAAGAGTAAGAAGAGTACGTTCACTTTGGCCGTCTGCATTAGGGTGATAAGCTGTACTCATAGAAATTCGAGTACCAATCCGTCTTGCAGAGCTTTCCAGAATCTTGATGTGAAACGACTATCATGATCAGAAACAATAGATTTTGGCACACAATGACGAGAAATAACTTCAGTGATGTACAATTGTGGCAATCTATCAAGAGTATATGTCTCTTTCATCGCTATGAAACCAGTTGGCTTCGTTAGATGGAGTCGTGCTGTCTTCTGGTTTTTAGGCAACTTTGTAATGAAGTCTATAGTTATATGCTCCCACTTCCACTCAGGAACTGGTAGTGGTTGCATATTCAGGGGTTCTGGTGTTCTGCATTAACCATCTCACAGACTCTGCAGCTTTCAACGAATTGACCGATGTCTTTCTTCATTTCTGGCTACCAATAATCAGCTTTAAGATTGAAGTACATCTTTGAGCTGCCAGGATGAATAGATAACTTGGACTTATGAGCTTAAAATAGAAGAGTGTTGCGAATAGAACCATACTTTGGAACCCATATTCCGTTTCCTTTGAGACATTGAAGTCCCAAATGATTCATAGATAGGATGCAATTGCCCTTTAAGGTTTTCTAAACAGAGATTTTCTTCCTTCAGTGCTTCAGATTGAGCAGATTTGATGTCTTCAATAAGAACAGAAGAGAATACAACCGGAGTTAGGGCATAACAACAATTTTCTGGATAGACTTTTATACTCAAAGCATCCGCGACCACGTTGTCTTTGCCGGGATGATATAGGATCTCGCAACATAGTCCTTGATGAGCTCCAAGGACCGTCGTTTCATGTTCAGATTCTTTTGAGTGAAGAGGTGTTTAAGGCTTTTATGGTCTGTATAAAGCTGACACTTAGTACCATAGAGATAGTGACACCAAATTTTCAGTGCAAAGGTAACGACAACCAACTCAAGATCATGAGTTGGTGCACTTTTCATAATCTTTCAATTGCCTTAAAGCATAGGCAATGTATTTTCCCCTTTGCATGAGGACACAACCTAAACCTGTACCAGATGCATCACTATAGATAACGAAGTCATCATTTCCCTCTGGTAACGCTAGGATTGGAGCTTGAATAAGATTTTGCTTCAATGTTTCGAAAGCCTTTTGTTGCTTATCAAAACATACGAAAGGAGTGTTCTTTCGTGTCAGCATAGTGAGTGATACAACAATTTTCGAGAAGTCCTTTATGAATCGCTGGTAGTAACCAGCCAATCCAAGGGAACTTCGGATTTCAGAGGCATTGTGAGGTGTTTGCCACTTCTGAACAGCCTCGACTTTAGGCGGATCAACGGAAATACCTTCGCCAGATATGATATGGCCAAGGAATTGGATCTATAAAAATAACAAAGTAGAATTTCAAGTTTTATAGTGACAAAGAACTTTAAAGAAATAGCTCAAGACGATACAGGAGTTATACCTGTCTGAGCCAGAATTCACATTTGAAAATTTTTGCATAGAGTCTTTCTATTCTCAATAACTCTAGCAATTGACGCAGATGAATATCATGATCAGCCTCCGTTTTGGAGTAAATCAGAATATCGTCTATGAATACGATAACTGACTTATCCAGCATTGACCTGCACACGTGGTTCATGAGATCCATGAACGCCGCTTATGCATTTGTTAGACCAAATGGCATTACGAGAAATTCGTAATGACCATATCTTGTTCGAAAAGCCGTTTTTGGGATATCCTCTTCTTTGAATTTCAGCTGATGATACCCAGATTGAAGATCAATTTTGGAGAAGTAACTTGCTTCCTATAACTGATCAAATAAATCATCGATTCTAGGCAGAGGATACTTGTTCTTGATGGTGACTTTGTTCAATTAACAATAATCGATGCACATACGGAGATTTCCGTCTTTCTTCTTAACGAATAAGACAGGTGCACCCCACAGAGATGAACTAGGTCTTATTAAACCTTTCTCTAACAGCTCTTGCACCTGTTTTGACATCTCCTGCATTTTTGCAGGCGCAAGTCTATAAGGAGCTCTAGCGATTGGAGCCACACCAGGAACTAAGTCGATACCAAATTCGACTTGAGGTTCTGGTGGTACCCCAGAGATATCGTCAGGAAACACGTCTGGGAACTCACAGACGATCGGAATATCAAAACAGATTTCTTGGCAATTTCAATGACAGATTTAGCGAGACATAACATAAATAAGATTCGTGACCCTTAGACAAGTATTTACATGCTTTCCCAACAGAAATGAATCAGTGAGCACCTTTACATTTGTCACCTTTAATTTCCAACACACGACCGTCTGAAGACTTGATTATGATGATTCGGTAGTTGCAGACGATAGTAGCTTCATTATTCATCAACCAGTCCATGCCGACAATGACATCAAACTCTTTTAATGGAATTGGAAAGAGATCGAGGTTGAATACGACGTTATTGACAAGTAGAGTACAATTTTGATACACAAAATCAGCCATCACATAATTGTTACTAGTCGTCTCAATATCAAGTACAACAGAAAGCTTTGATGGATATTTGGACAGTCTTCGAGCAAAAACAGTCGATATAAAGGAATGACTCGCACCGGAATCAAATAATACTCGAGCAGGTATAGAATTGTGTAAGAACATACTCGTAACCACGTTTGGCGTTTCCTTTGCCTCATCCACTATGATTTGAAATGCTCGAGTCCTAGCAGTTGGCGTTGCAGCCGAACTCTTCATCGTTGAATCACCGGCTGATGATTGTGGTTGGCTTCGACGTCCACTACGACACTGACACATGAAGTGTCCATGCTTTCCACATTTAGCGCATCTGAGACCTCGTTGGGACACTCCTCGCTACTGTGGCCGATTTTGCCACACGCATAATAGGTAACATCATTGGGATTGCACTATCCCATATGCGATTTCTTGCATCGTTTATAGAATCTTGGTTCATTAGTGAGGGCATAGGCCTAAGCTTTCTTGGGTGAACTTTACTGTCGAGATTGTTGGGATTGTTGAGACTTTGATTTGCTGGGATTAAAGAACTTGCTGAATCGATGTTTCTTCGGTGGAGGGGAACACGTTGGATTTGTCTGTGGAGCAAAGAGCTGATCACCGTACTCTAAGTACCCCCCCCCCCCTCTCTATATGCCTAGCTGTTTCGACCATCTCTAGATAAGTTTTATTCTTCATAGCGCTCATAGGGTGTCTGTATCTCAGATTCTGACCTCCACGAAACCGAGTCATCTTCCTTTCCTCTGTGGCTACTTGATAAGAAGAATAACCACACAGCCGCGAGACTTCATGCTCATACTCATCCACTGTCTTGGTACCTTGCGTCACTTGCATTAGTTGGACTTCCATTTTGTCTTGCTGATCAATCGGACAATACTTTGCATGGAACATAACGTCTTGATGACATCCTCACCATAAACGCTCTTTTGTGTTTTCCACCAGGCGCCAGCAGTGCCAACAAACAGTGCAGTAGCGTATTTTACTTTCTTGGATTCGAGGCAGTTTGAAATACTGAAGATTTCCTCAGTATGGCTTATCCAGTCCAAAGCCTGGATTGGGTTTATCGTACCCTCAAAGTTCAGGGCACCACTAGCTTTGAAATCTTTAAACTTACAGCCTTTTGGCTGTTCTATTTGGGCATCTGGGTTTGAGCTATCAGAATAAGATTCTTGGTCTTCAATTTGCTTATTTTCTCTTATTATTTTTTTTATCAACTCGTATTTTTGCTTCAGCCTCATCTCTGGCTTGAAATTGTTCTTGCATATTTTTATTTTGTAATTCTACTTGTTGTGCCAACTGATATTCTAATATAATCAATCACAATCAATATATGAACAATTAAGATCAAGATCAGATGCAACTAACCGAATGATTTGATTCACAGAAGGAAAATTACTACTAAGAACAATGAAAGCACACTTCCCAAAGTTTGATTTAGCCGTACAGTTTCGTGCAAATATGAGTATCAACCGTACCACTATTGTACAATTTTATCTATTTATATATACATCACAAACTATAAAGAGATGACACAATGAACCCTAGACTTATTATATTCATCAAAAATATAATTTCCCAACACCAACAGTTGTTGTACCATCTCAAACATTTGCTGGGGTGTCATGTTGTTAGGAAAATCACCTGATCCAGACATCTTTACTAAAAATAAAAATCATGTAACTTCCAGTTTATAGACTTATAGCTATGTACCCTTATTCCCATCCTAATAGTCTGTACATCCTATCTCTGTTCAAACCACCTAATTAATTGATACTTATGTACTGATTCAGTTTGAGATCAAGTATTACCCACATAATACTTGATTCACTCAAACTATGGGCTCTGATACCATCCTATGAAGACCACCCGGGGCAGTCTTAAGCGTCTAAGTCCCAAATTTGCAACACCATAACTAAGATAGAGTAATTAAGTGCAGAATTCAAATTACAGTATAACTATTAGGATTAAGTTTAATCCACATTTTTGGTACAGGCATACAGAGTTCAAATTAAACTAATAAAGATACAAGACTAGTCTATTACATAACTTCCATACATCAAAGTAAATCTACCCAACCACCACACATAACATCTCCAAACTTGTACCAATCGGTCATTGAGTAGGGTTTATAGCTTCAACTAGATCATGACAGACCTAAGAACTAGGTCCAACAGGTGATTTTCCTTATCTTTTCCTGTAAAGAGATCCAACAACAACTATAAACAATGTCTTAGTGAGATTATAGATTTATCAGAATACATGCAACATAACAAGGCGGAATGTGGGTAACAAGCGTGATATAACTTGACTGCCGCCGACAGCCACGCAAGGATGAGACATAGTAATATAAGATCAGGATGATGTCCAGGCCACGCTCACGCTTTTAGTGGAAGTTATCCACTCAATACAGAGCTAGCTACCAGTAATCTACGTGTGTGTGTGTGTGGGGGGGGGGGGGAGTGTCGAAGTATTCAACTACCAAGTTCAATAGAACTGGTGACATAAGCAAGGTCTAGAATAATAGACCAACAATGCTAAATATGTTGAGCTGAAAATAGTACATCAAAGATGCAAGCAATGATGATAAGCGTAAAAAAGAAAAGTCATGATAGCACTATCAATTTATAACAATAACTCAATTAAACTGTAAATACAATGTGTGCATGATGATATATCAAATAGCTGTCATGATCCACAGTGCATCACCGAACCATGGTGAGCACAGGTCACAATCCAGCTGAGAATTTATGAATGCCAAATAAACTATCAACATTATATCTCAACCAGAATCATGCATGTAAAGCTGAAATATCTATAAGTCACAGTTTACTGGATTAAGCTGAGTTGTTGACTTTATCAAGCAAGAACGCCTCTAGTTGTTCACACCCAATAAAAAAAAGAGAAAATAACAATAACTTTTCTAAGCTCAGATCTCAGAGTCCAAAAACTGGTATCCCTTGTGATCGTCAGATAACTTTGAATTGAATGAGCAAGGAATGAAGCAGGCAAGGGCTCCGTATTTATAGGGTTTGAGAAACCCTAGAAATTCACCCCCAAACCCATGTGGGATGGGTTCAAGGGCCGGCCCCCTTAACTAGGGTTAAGGGGTGCCCTGTTGACTATCAACTAATTACAGTTTGGCCCCTGTACTTCCTTAATTAATTCTATTAGCTTCCGGTTAATTTATTAATTATTAATAAATTAACAAACTAACTCATTAATCAAATATAATCAATTATTTTGTTTCCAATTAATTTATTAAACATAATAAATTAACAAACTAATTAACATTATATCTTTAAGTTAATTACCTTCTCTTTACTATTCATTGCATGCACCCAAAAAGGATCCAGCCTGATAACAATATATTTTCAAATTAGTTGTGACTTGGACACTAATTCCAACAGTCTCCCACTTGGACAAGTTGGAAAATATTTGTCTAAACACAATTACCAGCCTTCTTAGCCACGCATTACAGCTGACGAACTCTGAGTCACATCAGAGCCAATCCTTTAGATAAGGATCAACTATTCCTTCGTTCTCAGATATGGTATGTAACTAAGACATGGATTATAATCAATCTTTAGTTTCAAAATTTTGTTTCTGATCTCCGATTAATTTGACTATATGAGACTGGCTAATTGAACACATCAATTTCGTTTCGGTCGGGACCGACACTCTAGAGTCAACGTTTAATCATCAGAGGGTTCATAGATATCGCTTTTCTACTAAGGCAAAAGGAACGAATAAACTTTGCATACACAGCGCCAGCTAACTAATAATATCATAACTAGAGACACCCGTTATAACTGACAGTTATGCACAGTGTTTGAATGCACTAAGGTACGATAGACTAGAAAACCGCAACTTCAATGTATCTCCGTTTGAAGAATAGAGGATATTATCATCTTGGAAATACTTATGATTTAATCCAAGAAGTATCTTTCCAAGTGCGAGTGCCCTATACTTAAATCCCCATTAAGTACCCATGAATGTTGCAACAATCTCTATGCTATGTCAAACTCTTGACAATCTACTAACATTCCATGACAGTCTTAATTCAATACTAACTCCCGGTAGTACGAACGACTGAGGAATTTGAAAAAAATTTAATTACTCTGGAAGTTGGTTCTAAACATGCAAAAGGAAACACAAGGATAAACTAATAGAAGATGGTAGCACTTTGCAAATAAATAAATCTCCATTATTTAATCACCAAATCTATTACAATTTCAAATCATTGTTACAATGTTTCAAATTCAAATTAACCACTAAACTTTACATTATCTCGTAATCCTATGCTAACAGCATGACTACAGTGTTTCGGTTGAGAAAGTGGCTTTGTGAACGGATCAGCTGGATTCTCCTCTGATCGCACTCTCTTCACAATCACTTGTCCTTCTTCAACCTTACTACGGACAAAATGGTACTTCCGATCAATGTGCTTGGATTTCCATGATCCTTGGGTTCTTTAGTCAACGAAACAACACTTTCATTGTCGCAGAATATTTCGATGGGTTCTTGAACCATTAGGACAACTCCAAGATCTCCATTAAAATTCCTCAAACCAGATGGCTTCCTTTGAGGCTTCTGATGCCGCAATATACTCTGACTCGCAAGTAGAGTCTACCATGGTTTTCTGCTTCGAACTCTTCCACGTCACGGCTCCCCCGTTCAAATAAACCAAAATACTTTCATTATTATTATCAAAGCTAAAAGTGTATCCATCCTTATACAAGGCAAATAGAGAAATGATGTTCCGATTCATATCGGGTGAATAACAACATTTATTTGAACCAATCTCTACTCCTGATCTAAGCACGAGCTGGAACCTTGCGACTTTCTTCACATGCGTGATCTTTCGATTTCCCATGATTAGGTTCAGCTCCCCATGCTTCAGACTTCTACTTTCCCTTAGTTCCTGCAATACAAAGCAAATGTGAGTACCACATCCTGTATCAAGAACCCATGAATTAGAGATAGAAGTGCTATGGAGTTCGATCATGAACATACCTAAAGTGCTAGCCTTTTTGACCTTACCGTCCTTAAGGTCCTTCAGATATGCTGGGCAACTTCGCTTCCAGTGCCCCTTGGCATCGCAGTAAAAGCATACTTGTGAAGACCACCCCTTACGGGGCAATCCTGAATGACTAGGTCCCAAGGAGCAATACAACATCAATCAAAACTAAGATAGAATTAATAAAGTGCGGAATTAAGTCATTACGAAAATTAGGATTATTTTACAATAAGTTTGAAACAAAACTGTTAAAGTTTAAAAGTAAACTATTAAGGGCATAAGGATACTAATTTAGTACAAAACCACAATGCATGTCACTACTTCTACCCAAACCACCACCATAATCATCCATATTCGATACTAATTTGCAGACATGTAGTGATCTAATGACTTCAAATTCAGGCGCGCAGATCCTAAGGACTTGGTTCAGCTGGACTTTTCCTTTGAACTTTCCTGTAAAAAGATTCAACAACAACTGTAAGCGTTTGGCTTAGTGAGATTATAGATTTAACAGTTAACATGCCATGACAATTTTAAGCGGAGACTTGACTTTTGACTTTAAGCTCTGACTTTGACTTTAAGCGCGATTTTATCAAGGCTGCTGCTATCAGCCGGACATTGTGAGACATAGGACTTAAGATCGGATGATGTCTAATCCTACGCACACGCTTTTAATTATGGGGATTAGGCACATACTGGGCTAGCTACCAGTAAGACAACGTGGGCGGACAACAGAGTAGACTTAATCATAGACTGGCATAGACTTACTCAGACTTTAATTGTGCGGAAGCATATGAAAAGCACCGATAATAAGGCAATTGACTAAAAGCATGCAAGTAATGAATCAAGATAGCAACAACAATATATATCCAAGACTAATTCAGACTGTAAAGACATGTGTGCAGGATGATATATTAAAAGCTATCATGATCCACAGGGCATCACCGTACCAAGGTGAGCACAGGTCACATTCTAGCTGAGCATATAATACTTTCAAATAAAGCTAGAACAACAATATGTTTCACAGGAAGACAAACATGTATACAGTTATATCTATAACTCACAGATGCTGTTTTAAGGCATGACTGTTGACTTTGACTTTCGCAAGCGGATTAAATCCACCACCTAAGTTATCTCAGGATTTATCATTTGACTTTACAGACTTTAGCTCGGTTTTACCGGCCTTGACTTTACTGACTTTGGCTCTGACTTGCTTCTCTGACTTTGGCTTGGCTTTATTGACTTGGCTTGACTTTATTGACTGAGCTTGACTTTAATTGCTTTAACTTGACTTTTCTGCTTGGCTTTACAGACTTTAACTTTATAACATAGTTCAGATTTAGCTGAACTGTTAATTGTAAGACAAATCAATTTTCATAAGCTTTTATGGCCTTACACAACATAATTGTGTAATTCTGTTAAATTCTTGAACTTTCTGAAGCTTATGTATAAACTTATTACAATATTGACTTATCATGTGAATTCAGACTTTGTTGAATCACAATTAGACATTAAAGCTTAGATTCGACATGAGTTTACTGAATTTATGAGCTTTTATGTACATTTCATGGACATGTGTGACCTATTAGGTCGTTCATTGACTTTGTTTGCAATTTGAAGCTCATATGGATGCATATCATGACATATTATGCATAAACATGCCCTGTTTATTTTAATTTCCTTTTATGTCTTACAATATGCTTTAAATGACATGGCATCATAATGTATGAAATATGATAATGAACATCACATTTATGCTTCTTTATTTATGATTTATGTCTTAAAACATGCTTTTGAATATCACTGCATCTTACTACATTCACTTGAATGCACACACACGTATGTATTATTCTTTCATTTGATGCAAGTTGCCGATTTATGCGCATATATATAATAGGTTCCTGCTACTAATTTTATTCTAGGATCACACACAACACAGATTTACATACACTTATAATATGCATATATGTTTATTCTTGTTTTTGTTGTTGCAGTGCACAGATCACAGAACACACACACACGTTCACTCTGCTACTGCACTTATATATATATATATATATATATATATATATATATATATATATATATATATATATATATATATATATATATATATATATATATTGGTGTTGTCCATAATGTTTCTGCATCACTCACACACACATGGATGCTCATATTAGGTATATCTATATAAATATAGTATTGTTACAGGTTCTGCACACAATCACACAAGCATACTTTATTTGTGAATCAAAAATGAGAAGGCAAGAAAGTTGTTGTCATGTTTCTGTTTTTGGTTCCCCACATCCGACTATATCCGAAGTTCACAAAGTTGTGAATCTCGGTTCTCCCCTGCAGAACATACACACGCACACTATTTCGGGTTCTGTTCAGACTTTATGCAACACACAAACACACACACGCAACATGCATTATGATTTTCTTTCTGTTTTTTTTTTGTCATCTACGACGGCACACACACACACACACATTCATACACTGCACTTTTATTTATGTTTCTTTCTTAATCTCAGCAGCAAAATAAGTTAAAGGGTTGATTGAAGCTTCTATTTAATAGCAGAACACACACATATGCATCTAAAGCCTTGCCCGAAGGCCAAAAGCCTTCTTGGCCGGCTCTTTCGATCTCACAGATGCAGGCAAAACATGGCTTTTTAAACCCTCAAAATGCTAACATCTCCAATTATTCATATAATAAACACATGCATGGATTTAATTTCTGATTTTAAACACTATTTGATGTTCAATTTGATGATTTTGAAGACACTCAAACCCTACAAAAATCCAGGAACCGTGGTTTCAAAACACACAAAAGAACAATTTTAATGAGAAAATTACCTTGAATCTTTCTATACTATTGTTGGTTGATGCTTGCTTTGATGATTTTCACTTGATTTCTTCAATCTTGGTTGCAATTTGTGATGGATTAAGATTGGAACCTTAAGCTTAGAGAGGTTAGAGAGAAGGTTTCTTTTCTCTGTGTTGTTGAAAATGAGCAGACGAAGAAAGAACTTTGGGTATTTAACTAAATAAAGTTTCATTTCTTTCAATTTTGACCAAAAACTTTGTATTTATCTTTTTCTTTTAAAAATTTGCACATTATCCTTAATAATAATTCATAACATATATTTAGCTTAATTAAATAAATTCATTACTTAATTAAATTACAACACAAATAATATAATTAAATTACATTATTAAGTCAAATA
Source organism: Centrapalus pauciflorus (assembly GCA_020465985.1). Taxonomy (NCBI): domain Eukaryota; kingdom Viridiplantae; phylum Streptophyta; class Magnoliopsida; order Asterales; family Asteraceae; genus Centrapalus; species Centrapalus pauciflorus. The sequence goes on along the minus strand of JAANYP010000758.1, from coordinate 182,399 downwards.
CGGAAATTATAAGTCAGGTTAAAAGCTAGGTTGTTACAGTACTGCTTCCTTCGGGTCTTTTACAGGAACAATTTCAGACTCTGTTTTCCATTGAGACCCTTTCTTGGACTTTCCTTTTGGGGCCTTCCGGGACGACTTCCGTTTCTTTGAAGCCTTACCGACAGTCAGCATAGAGGTCACAGGGGTCTCATCTCTCTTGATGCCTTGTTCAGCGGTTCGGAGCAGATTATGCAATTCCATAATGGACGTCTCCTTCTAATTCATATTCATTTGATAGGAGAGTACGAACTGATTATAGATAGTGGGCAATCCAGAAAGAATGATACTGGTGGAAAATTCAGAGTTGAACACCATATTGAGTGCCTCCAGCCTATCGAAGTACCCCTTCATCTCAAGGATGAAAGTACAGATTGAAGCTCCAGGTTTCGGCTTGCAGGCCATGAGGGATCTTACCACATAAAGGCGCACTTTGCTCGCCTTAGCCTCGAACATCTCCTTAAGCTGCTTATTCATCTCAAAGGCTCATGTATTCTCAAAGGCTTTAGCAAGCTCAGGAACCATGGATGACGCCATGATGCATGACACTTTGTTCGCATCATTGTAATGCTTCTGGTGTGCGTCAATTTCCTCCTGGGTGGGATTCTCATTCAGTGTGGGAATCTGTTCATCGAGAACATACTCTTTGTTCTTATACCTCAGCGTAAACTTGACGTTTCTCATCCAGTCCACATAGTTCGGACCGGATAAGTTTTCCCTACCCAGAACAGAAAGGAGTGAGAAGTTGGATGCGTGGTTGGGAGCAGGATTGGGTGTACCATTAGAAGTAGACATCTGTGAGATAAAGTTTTAGTTAGTATGAAGTATTCCTTAAACAATTTACCCAATTTGAATTAAGGCTAGGATCCATATTTTCGATTCGTGTTATGAAAAGGGTCATCGTAATCACACCGTGAATTTATTTAAGGTGGACAAAACTCTTGTCGATTTCAATCTCTATGAAATTCCTAGATCTTTTGAGATTCATTGAATCTTATCAATGTCATGTTAATCTCGGTTATGCTCATCTACTATCCGTGACTGGGTTGTCGAGGATCACGGACAAGATGGTGAATCTAACCATGCAAAACTGTGTAAGACCCGGCACGGATCAGTCCGAGAATCGGGAGTCCTACATCACCTCCTAATATGTCCTCACATTAGTGTGCCGGTAAACCACACACGCTCCACTAACAGTACATATAAGAGATATGGATTTCATGAGTTAGCATACTAATTCACTTTTGATATATCTAAAACGAGATTTTCTTTTAGTACTTTAGATTATACTTTTAATCTGAACATCATCCTATCAAAAGTCCTCGGTAGCTCCATTGAACGCACAACGAAGCTGTTAAAACCTACTCCTTTAGGGAAGCAGAGCGACCCGCCTTATACCTCGTTTATAGTTTGTTCACTATGGGTGAGCCGATTTATCAATTGACTGACGATGTAATTAGATTTAAATGATATATATATATATATATATATATATATATATATATATATATATATATATAAAATCAATAATACATATATAAATGTCTTTTAAGTCTTAGGGGTTTAATTTTAAACTTTTAAAATTAAGGGGTCTATTTTAAACATTTTAAAATACAGGGTATATTTTAAACAATTTAAAATATTAGGGTTTAAATTAATATTTATATTTATATATATATTTTTCGGTTTTAATAAATAGATTAAATAAGAAACTTTTAATTATTAACTATATATATTAAATCCGAAACCTGTATATATAACCATATAAATCCTCAAAATTTAAACCTAGGATAATACAAGTTTATCCTAATAAATTATAATTTTCTAAAACCTTTAGGATAAACACTTAATTTAAATTAAGGCAACTTCAAGATAAATAGGATTTAGGATAAACCTAGAAAATCAGGCTTATCTCTAAGGCATGTTTATCTAAAATCCTAAAAATCAAATCCTTAATTAATATAACAAAATCCTAAAATTTAAAATAATAATTTATTTAATAATTCAGAATTATCCTTTTAAAAAACTTTTAAGAATTCCAAAATCTTTGAAACTTATTTGAAAAACGATTCTTTTTCAAAAATTTAAATAATTAATTTAATATTAAAAACTATTTTAAAATTAAACTAATTATCCAAAATTCCGAAAATTTATAAAAATTTCGAATAAATGTATTAAAATCATTTTCGGATATTATTTAAACTTTTAAATATTAATTTTTAAATTTAAACAATTTAATTTGAAAAACTAAACTCAATTTAAAATTAAATTAAAAAAATCCAAAAATAATTAAATACAAATTTTCGAAATTATTAAACTAATTTTTGAAATTCATCTCTCAAAATTAGTGCAAAGCTCGTTAGGTTAACCTGACTCTAATACCACTGTTGGGTTTTCTATACCCTTGCTAGGTTAATTTAAAATTTTGCGGAAAATTAAATAACCTAACTATGCAAGAATGTAAAACCTTAAAGGATCTAACCAAACAAGCTAAGCAACAAATTATAAAAATAAAGATATGAACAATAAAAACTAACCTTGAGAAAATTCGCAATTTTATCCACGTAGAACACTTCCACGAACAGCCTCTGAACCGGATGCCAAGTGTCTAAAGCAAGAACGCCTCTAGTTGTTCACACCCAATGAACAATAGAGAAAATAACTAAAACTTTTCTAAGCTCAGATCTCAGAGTCCAAAAACTGGCATCCCTTGTGATCGTCAGATAACTTAGAATTGAATGAGCGAGGAATGAAGCAGGCATGGGCTCCCTATTTATAGGGTTTGAGAAACCCTAGAAATGCATCCCCAAACCCATATGGGATGGGTTCAAGGGCCGGCCCCCTTAACTAGGCTTAATGGGTGCCCTGTTGACTAACAACTAATTGCAGTTTGGCCCCTGTACTTCCTCAATTAATTCTATTAGCTTCCGATTAATTTATTAATTATTAATAAATTAACAAATTTTAGCCCATTAATAAAATATAATCAATTATTGAGTTTCCAATTATTGTATTAAACATAATAAATTAACAAATTAATTAACACTATATCTTTAAGTTAATTACCTTCTCTTTACTATTCATTACATGCACCCAAAAAGGATTCAGCCTGATAACAATATATTTACAAATTAGTTGTGACTTGGACACTAATTCCAACCATTTTATGAATATAAGTATGAGGGCTTCATACATCAGAGATTTGCTCATATTTTTACATAAATAAAAAGGGCTACTGCTGTGATGTGTTTATATATATTAAGGCCGCACACTTACCTTTTATTTGAAAGAAAAGGACAACTATATGACTCACACCTGGTTTAATTGCAGGAAAAAGGAATAGGTTGCAGTAAGGTTGATATATATACATGCATACATCCGAGATTTATGTTAAAAGGACTGGGCTGTTGCTTTCTGTTACACACTCTGCACACACACATACTTAATTTATGAAAAGGAAAGAGGTTTGGTTGCTGTGAACGGTTGTTGTCCCACACACACATACACATCCGAGATTCAATTATGTATGAATCTCAGAACTCTTGTATGCCTAACACACATGAAGATTCCATTTTTACTTAGTTTATATGTGAAGTGGGCTGCTATATAGTTGCTGTCCATGACCATACGTTGCACACACATACATGCCTACATCAGAGATTCAACCATAAATGAATCTCAGAACTTTTGCATCATTTAACACATAAGATATTTGACTTAACATAGTTTATTTTTAGCTTGAAATGTGCTGTTGTTGATTGTTCAATACATTTGAGATTCACACAAGATGTGAATCTCGGTTCTTTCGTTCTCATGCAAACACACATAACACTGCACGCATTCCTTCTGTTTTTCTTTCATTTCCAGCAGCAAAACAATCCAAATAAAAAGTGTTTGATGCTTCTTTTGATGAACAAAACTTACACAAATGCATCAATTATATGGCCGAAGGCCAAAGGCCTTCTTGGCCCTCTCTTTTAATCAAAATCGAAACAAACAGAAGGAAATGGATAGCAACACACTTTAAATTTCTGATCTTTGAATTTAAAATTGGATTTGAGGCTTCAAATTGATTATATGATCAACTAAACACATATTAATAACATGCATGCCTCGTAATTCAAAAGTATAACACTAAACTTGGTTAGGTTTTGTTGTTTGAAATTTATTTTGTGTTCATGAAACCCTGAAGTCGTAGGCTTCACATTGAACTCAAGAACAAGTTTAAAACAACAATTGCCTTCAATCTTTGTAGTGTTTGTTGTGTGATGCTTTCTTGTTGATTCTCTTGCTTAAAATCTGAATTTGGTTGCAATATTTGATGTTCTTGATGAAGAAACCGTATGTTGATAGAAAGACAGATAGAGCAGGGAGTTGTTGATGTTTTAAGTTAGATGAAATGAGCAGATCGTCTAAATTTTTGGGTATTTACATTAACATAAGTTTCATACTTCTCATTTTAACCCCACAAGTTTCATTTATATCATTCTTTTATTTTGTTACTTTATAATTAATTCATAACATTCTAATTAACTTAATTATATATTTTCTCATCACTTAAATGATATTATAATACAGATAATGTAATTAAAATATCATTATTAAGTCAAATACATAAGGTTAAAAGTCAGGTTGTTACATCAACGTTAACAATTGGTATCAGAGCAAAAAGATTGGATTTCAACTGGACAAAAATATGTTCTTCACAAAATCGTCCATATTCATACGGTTTTTCATTCTTGGTCTCAAAATAAATTGTTCTTTCTGCTTTATTTTGATAGATCTGTGATCGTTTGATGATTATTTGTGAATTCCTTTCATTTATTTGCTAGTTTTTAGTGTGATTTGAGGGGTAATTTTTGGATCTAAAAGATAAATTTTTCTTTCACATTTTTTCAAATTTTCTTGGTGATTCATCAAAATTAATCATAGATTTATAGAAATTAGAGGTTGAAATTTGTTTATTATTATTTTTGAGCATCAAGGGATCATTTATTTGGGTTTTTACATCATTTGGAGTTGGATATTTGAAGTTTTGAGTACTGCTCATCGTCTTCAAACAGTATCAATTCTGTTGCGTTTTTTTTTCTGAGAATTTTGACAAAGTCAAACTTCGGGTCCATCCGAAATTCGGACCATCTCCAATTTCGGGTCTCCAAACTTCGGACCATTCGAAATTCGGACCATACTTCACTCCATCCGAATTTCGGACCGTACTTCACTCCATCCGAATTTCGCATCAGACATCCGAATTTCGGATCATTTTTCGCACCAAGCTTCAATCCATTCGAAATTGTGACTTTCAATGCTTCCAGAGGCCATAACTTTTAACTGGAACATCGTTACAGGGCCTACCATACGTCGAAATGAAGCTTGAATCGAGATTTACGATTTCTAGAACTAGAAAAGATGATTTAGGCAATTTTCAAGGCCTAATTCGACTCCAGAAAAAAGTTACGGACATTTTTTTGTAGAGAAACTGAAAAATCAACGTCCAAAACCCATTTCTGATCCAAGTTTCACCAAGCTACCAACCTCGGATACATCTGCTGAGCTTCAAATTTGGATATCTATCATCAGACAATCTTCTGATCTTTCAACCTCGATTGATTTGAAAATTTCGATCCATCGTCCATCAACTTTCATATCAGGAATTTCGGATTCATCAGCATCCGAACTTGTGAAATTTCTGAGTTTTTCCAGTTTCCAATCTAGAAGATCCACCTTTTGCACTCCATAATCATGACTCAAGGATTTTCCACACATGAGGAGACTGTTAAGGAGGATAAAGTTGATATATCTCCGATCTGTCTCATGAACCACTCCAAACAGGTACAAAGTTCTTCATCTTCGTCTGATTTATCTGATATACAATCCTTATCTGATTTTTTGATGAACTGCATGCTCTACTACATAAATTAAAAAATGAATTGATTGCTGAAAGAGAACAATCCACTGTGTACAAAAATAAATGGTTGAATGAGCACGATCTTGTAAAGAAATTCTTGCTTGAAAAGGTAATGGCTGAGGATAGGAACATTTCCCTTAAGAGTTGTATTGATACAATCACTAAGGAAAAGAGTTCTTTGAAGTCAGAACTGTTTGTTCTTACAAAACGCTTAGAGTCCTTAAACATGGAAAACTAAGACAATCAGAGAAAATATAAAATGATTGAAGTAGAGAGAATAGGTTTGTACTCACGGATCAAAAGCCTAGATGATGAATTTCTAAAACGGGGTCAGACTGAACAAACTATTCGTCTAAATCAACCCAAAGAAACTAGGTTTTATCATTCCAAACAAGGAATTGGTTTTAAAAATCTTATGTTATTGGAAAAGACTCGATCAGTTCTACCAATGTTTTATGATAGAAGGTATATGGGACGCGGGTTCAAGACTTCTTTCTTCACTCATCGGAAGAAGTCTTGACCCAAGAGGATGAGAAAAGAAGTGAAAATGAAAAAAGGAAAATTTCTTTTAAATATGAAAAGCTAAATGATAGTTATCTCTACAGAGTACCCACTCTGAGGGATGATTTTTTTTAGCCATTCACCAACTGAAATGAACGTCGAACCTGTTAAACCAATCCCTCATCCTTACATTCCTACAAAGGTTCTTCAACACAAAATAAATATTTTAGAAAAGGACTTTAGGTTAGCTCGAGAGAAATCCCTTGATTATCAAGAAGCTCTTCTCAAAAGCGAGGAAAAATTGGTAAAACAAAGTTTCGAACAAAGTGTAGAACTAACCATTTTCAAATAACGTTTTGACACTATTCCAGAAAGGTTAAGTTCTCATTTAAAAATTTTGAAAACCTTTCATCCGACCAAAGTCTCGCATACATCATCAATCAAAGGTAAAGCTAAGATTGAAGTTCCTTTAATCTTTCTTAAAGGTGAGTGTTCGAAATATTCAAAAGCTGAGGTTTCAAAGAAGGATAAGAGTCAATCAAAGTCTTCCAAGAAATCCACTCACCAAGGAAATCTCTCTAAATCTAAGTCGTCCAAATGTACCGACTCTCATTGTTTTGTACCTACAGATCACACAAGGAGAATTCCTAAAATAACACCTCTTGATTTTCAAAAATTGTTTGTCAAAAAGGCAGTTGTGCCTGAATCTTTAGTGAAAATCGATACCAGTGTTATTGTGTCAGGAAAAGATGTTGCATGTAATACATTGACATACTCTTTTTGCAATATGTTTCAATTATGTCCAAAAAGTTTTCGGCGTGTTGTTCCTGAAATGACTAAGTTTGTACCTTATTCTGAAAAACGAAAACGCCGCCAATCTAAGAAAACAAAGGTGCATGCCTCATCACCGCCTGAAAAATTGAAGAAACCATCGCCAAAAGCAAAGCCTAAGGCATTTCCAAAGTCACCCAAGCCAAAGGTTTTTCCATTTGCTAAGGCCGTTTCAAAACCAGTTGGACCCATATACAAATGGGTGCCAAAACGTTCTGCATCTAAACCTGTGTCAAATGTTAAATGGATTCCTACTGTTGTGTTGTTACATGACGATGGAAATCCAAGATCTAACAAGAAAAGACCCATCTTTCGATGGGTACCAAAAGTGGTTTAATTTTATGCAGATGGTTTTCAGATCACTTCAGACTGGAACACGAACTTCGACGTTAAGGATTCTGATCACTTAGTTCAGGACCCAGTCTTCAAAAAGATGGCTTCTACTTACTTCCGAGTAGAACCCGTGCTTTAAAGCAATGGCTTCTGCATCAAGACAGACCAGAACCCGTTTTTTCATGATTAGATGGTTTTTAAACACCAAGTTTAGAACTCGTGGTTTCGCGACTTCTCTGAAATTTCCCTACTTTTAATGCTTATCAGTTTGATTTTGAGTTTCGTTCTTGAAATTCACTCATAACATTTTATGTTTCACTGATACTGTTCTTATTCGCAGGGGGAGTTTTAGATTCGCTTTAAAGATGACATCTTAATGAATAGTGTGGGGAGTTTCAGATGCACTTTGAAGATGATATCTTAACGAATAGTGTGGGGAGTTTCAGATGCGCTCTGAAGATGACATCTTAACGAATATTGTGTAAGCATTCTAAATACTCTAATGCACACTTTAAAAGGTTTTGTTAGAATAATCTGATTCTCTGACTAAATAAATTTCCACCAAGATTAATCGAACTAATCTTCGTGATGATCTTGATCTCATTTTTCCTGAGATTCTCTCAAATATTCTGATTTCTTCCACGTATTCTGATTCTCTTATACATCAAGTTTCACCCATACAAGCTAATTCTTTTATGATAGTCTGATTCATTTCCAAATCTCATATTAGACTTTCTATTGAAGTTCTCTCATACAGTCTCTCAAACTTCCCAAGATATTTCATTCGACTCTCATCCATCTTCTGGAATACCCCATGAGCTTAACTACTATATCTTTAAAGATATCATGCCGACTCCGATGATGCACAATATGTGTGATTACGCATGCATATACATACACACACACACACAAATATATATATATATATATATATATATATATATATATATATATATATATATATATATATATATATATATATATATATATATATATATATATATATCGCTCTTATGGTCAAAACCAGAGCCGCAAGACCTACCCAAGGAGCAAACCACTTTAGTTTTTGTGAGTAAGGGTTCTCAGGTCAATTAGTTGAGAAGTGTTAGTTACCACGGGATATTGACAGGGCCGAGCATAGATTAAATGCAATTGAGAGGGGTTATCGAAAGGAGATCAGGGTGCATCATGACACATCAACGCTATACTTTCTGACTATCATTGTATTTTAAAAGTGAGCTAGAGGGAGTACAGTTGAAAATGACGAGAGTTGAGGGGTGAGAAAGGATTAAAAGAAAAAAAATCCTACCGACACCGTGTCAGTCTGCTGGGTTTCCTACATCTTCTACCAAATTCCATGAGTTGGATTAGGTATTGAACAAGACGTCATGGACCTAATGACGCATGCACTTAACCCCAACTAGCTACTCAGTCGTCTCTTAAAAGTCTTCTGTTCAAATTCACACGGAGTTATATCACATACTTTATCGACATATCATTTGGATATTGTTGATATTGAAACAAGGAAGACTTCCTCTCCGGTTTCCGACTTCAGTTGATGCACTTTGAGTCTAGAGCTCAATGTTATACACTTCTAGGGCACATGGAGTCTACAGTCTGCGTGACTATAAACAACTTGTATACCGAGACAAAGCCGGAACAAATATGAGTGATTCTTTCATGATAAAGGATTTCACAATGATTATTTGGAAATCCTACCAGTGTTAATGTCACGTCAGCGCTGAACGTAGGTCACATCGACTATGTCTATTGTGCAAATACAACTCCTATGTGGAACTGGATTGTTACTTACAAATGATTTCATTACTCTTTTATTTGTTCAGGTTGAAAGCCATGAATTTCACTATGTTCCATTTTTGGTTTTGGATATTGTGTGAACAAGATAAAGAGATTGTTATTGTTTTGAAGGGGAGAGTGGATTTTATAATGTGAATGTTTATATTTTGTTATTGAGGGGGAGAGTTACTGATTTAGTTTGTAACGTGAGAGATAAGTCTTTCTGTGTCTGTAATGTTCTGAAATGTAATATTTTCTTTCTGAGTCTGTAATCATCTACTTCGACAAAAAAAGAAGATTTGAAGACACATTGGCGTTATTCATTTGAAGGGGAGAGCTGAAGGGATTACATGATGATCATAATTCTCATAATCATCATGAAAAGGGGAGAATGTTTTGAAAAGAGCTGAAATGTATGCTGAAGTTCTTGACGGTAGATAGACCTACTAAATGCAAGGGGAGAGTCACCGATCTGAAAAATTTAAGGGGAGAGTCATCTGAAGAAGATCAATGATATACTTCAAAATTCAAAATTCAGAGTTTAGAGCCCAAGACTTCAGAAGAATACAAGCCTTGATTACAAGAAAGGGGTGATTGTTAGAAATTTTATTTCTTGTAATTCAAGCTTGTGTAATTGCGCTTAATTGTAAATATTTAATTATACACTAAAGGGGAGATTGTTAGCCCTGAAATAGTGTATAATTAGATATAATAAAAGTCTAGGTTCAATTTGTAAATATGAATAGTTTACTTTGTGGGGAATATTAATTTCCTATATTTTGAGGGGAGTGTTTGGACAAACTCCCAATTTAACTTAGGTATATATAATATCTTTCTTCTAGAGTTTTGAAAAAAGCCTCCAAGTAGCCTCCACCCTAAGTATGTGTTTTTGAGTGTGAAAGTTCCTAGAGATTGAGTGTCTAAAATTCTCTCTTTGTAATCTTCATATTCTTAATACAAATCTATCGTCTGGTTTTATTGTGTTTGAGTTTAAAATATACTGGGAATCAACGTTAACAATGTTCGTCGGAGACGAAAGTTTGGTCAACAGATTGCAACCGGTTTATCAGGTTGCAAGTCATTTTAAAAGAAATCGTTTTGATAAATTTTAGTCAGTTGGGGGTATTTTGTGCAGTGAAACATGATTGAAGGTTTTAATTACAAAAATGATCCAACTGAGTTTCACACAAATATCCCTATTCAATAAATTATTAAAAATTAATTTACAACAAACTAACTGAAATAATTGAGATAACTTTCAAACAAAACTAACCATTAAATAATAAATATGATTATTGAATGTATAATAGCGTCGAACTATAATAGTATATTTTTCGGTGCATATATTAGTGTGTCTAGAAAGTGACAAAAAGATATAACTTGATCCATACAATCAACTTATCTTGTTTAGTGTTACATGAATAGTTGTTAATTTCTTGAATAGATTCTATTGAATTCTGAAAGAAGATAAAAGAACGCAATTAAGCATGTGACAGACTATGCATTACAAATGTGTGATGATGATTGGATCATTACGGTGGTATTTGTTTTTTAAGAGGTTAAACGTCTGAAGTCTGAAAACCATGTCTGAAATTAAGAGGAGACCTTCAAATCTGAAATTAAGAGACTCTAAATTTTAATTCAGACTAGTCTCTTTCTTTTAAAATTCAGAGGGAAATTCAGAGATTGTAACCTCTTAAGTCTGAAATTAAACAAACAATACAAATTAGGTTAAGATCTGAAATTCAGACTTCAGACCAAATTAAGACCCTCTTAATTGAAAACAAACACACCCATGTTTTGATTAATTTATTACTTCACCAACTCTAAAGCCTTGTTTGTTTTTAATTAACACCCTCTTAAAAGGGTCTGAAGTCTAAAATTCAGATCTAGATTGAATTAAGATTGTTTGTTTAGTTTCAGAGTTAAGAGGTTGGAACTTCTGAATTTACCTCTTAATTTTAAGAGGAAAGCTTGGGTCTGAATAAGAATTAAGAGGTTTTTTTTTTAATTTTTAGTTTTCATGCCCTAAAACTGTTTATCATATTAATTATTATAATTTTAATTATCTTTTTTTAAATTGTTGATTAAAATATAACTTTAGTTAATTCTAATTTAAAAATATTTATCATATTAATTATTATAATTTTGTTTTGTTTTTATAAATTAACTAATTATAATATATAATTAATTAGATATAATATTTAAAAGTAATATTTTTTAGATTTTTCATATTACAAATCAAACAATCTTAAAACCACCTCTTAATTTCAGGAGTAAACTACAGAAATGGTCCCTGTGGTTTGCTCAAAATTATGGAAATGGTCCCTGGTCTTTAAAAATTGCATAAATGGTCTCTCAAAACACTATTTACTTACAGAATTGGTCCCTCCATCTCTTGACTTTTTCTAAATGACGATTTTGCCCTTATTCTTAATTTCAATTTTGGTCCCTATAGAATTTAATTAGTTATGGTTTTAATCATTTTCATTATTTTTTTTCTTGTTTTTGAATTTTAAATGTTAACTCAATAAAATGTCATATAATTATTTTATTTAATTATTTTATTTTAATTCTCTTGTATATATTCAATTTATTTATTTCACTTTTCACTTTTTAACATGTTTATACATTTTTATATTTTTATACGTTAGCAACTAACAATTTCATTGTGTTAACATATTTTAATTTAATTATAATTTACCAAAAATATATAAATCTAGGATTTTATTGTTTTGATTAAAATATTTTGAAACATTAATACCTTTCGAATTAAAATGTGTCTTTTTTCGTTTTGATTTACATATTTTGTTGCATTAATATGTTTCAATTAAACTTAATATTTTATTTATTCTATTGTAAATACTTTGTTACATTAATACGTTCCGAGTTAATTGTATCTTTTAACAAAACTATGTCAACTTGACATTTGATTCGTTTTGATTTAAATAATTTTTTTATTTTAATACGTTACAATTTAATTATAATTTTTAAAAAAATATATAAACATAGCATTTTATTTGTTTTTGCGTAAATAGTCACGAAATACTGATCGATTTAATTATAATTTATAACGTTTTGGTTTGTATATTTCTTTCTATACGTTTTGGTTCATATATTTCATTATATAGATGTGAAACGTATGTAATGAAACATATATACGTTTTATTCAAAACATATATACGTATAAATATATGTGCGTTTCAAAACAAATAAACAAAATATACAAACCAAAATGCTAAAAGTTACAATTAAATCGATAGGTATTAACGTGACAAAATATTTAAACAAAAAACAAAATAAACGCTAAGTTTATATATTATCTTTAAAAGTTATAATTAATTGAAATGTATTAACACTAAAGTATATTTAAATCAAAATGAATAAAATATCAAGTCGACATAGTTTTATTAAAAATTATAGTTAAATCAAAATGTATTAATACAACAAAATAATTAGAATAGAACAAACAAAATACTAAGTTTAATTTAAACGGATTAGTGTAGAAAAATATGTAAATCAAAACAAAAAAAGACTAAATTTAAATCGAAATGTATTAACGTAAAAAAATATTTTAATCAAAAAAAATAAAACTCTAGATTTATATATTTTTTTTATAAAAATTATAATTAAATCAAAATACGTTAACGTAATGAAATAGTTAGTTGTAACGTATAAAAATATAAAAACGTATAAATATTTTAACAAAATAAATGTAAAGAAATAAATTGAATATATAAAATAGAATTCTAATAAATTAATTAAATAAAATAATAAAATCACATTTTATTAAATTAGCATTTAAAATTCAAAAAAAAAAAAACAAAAACAAAAAAAATTGTAAAAATGACTAAAACCAAAAATAATTGGATAACATAGTGACCAAAATTGAAATTGAGAATAAGGGCAAAATCGTCATTTAGAAAAAGTCAAGGGATGGAGGGACCATTTCTGCAAGTAAATAGTGTTTTGAGGGACCATTTATGCAATTTTTAAAGACCAGGGACCATTTCCATAATTTTGAGCAAACCACAGGGACCATTTCTGTAATTTTTCAAATCTTTAGACCACCTCTTAATTTCAGATGTGGTTTTCAGATTTCAGACATTTATCATATTAAAAAATAAATAGCACCTAAGAAAGAAAAAAAAAAACTTGATACCTATAGCAAGTTATGATTTTTTTTTTCTTTCTAATTTTTAAATTAAAGAATCTTCAAATCTTTTAGAACTAAACTAATCTTACCAAATCTTAGATGTTGATTTAACATACTTTGTATTTCAAAAGAAGGTGACGATTTCTATTTTTATAAGTTTTAACTATTTACAAATATATCTTTTATTTAATGTATTCTTTAATAAAGTGTAGTTGATTATGATAAACCTTAAAATGCACCCTTTCTAGCTCATTCTTTAAGTTGAGAAGTTGAGAACACCAATCGCCATTCTTGTATGGTCTTTGGGGTACATACAAGCCTCAAAAACATCATAAAAATATATTTGATGAGTAAATTATTTTATATTAAATTAAATATTGTATTTAAAAAAAATCCCTTAAGGATTGAATATTTTAATTAATTTTTAGTTTCTTAAAAATGTTAAATATGTTTTTAACCATCCAACTATTGTATTCGTTCATTTTAACACCAAGCTAATTTTTATACTCATTTACTCAGTAAATTACGATTTACTAATATATTTAAACGAAAATATGATCTATACAAAAACAATAGATATTTATTGATGAGGTGAAATTTTAATTTAATTCATGTTTAAAAAATTAATAGTTATATGATATAATTTATTTTATATTTGTCAAACCTATTATTTTTGTCAAACCTATTATTTTTGTCGTTTTTGTTGAACCACTACTCATCAAACCATAGCACGCTAGAACAACCCTTTGTGTCCAAGCCCCTTGTTGATTCAAATGAAGAACAAACATGCCCCTTTAATTATTTGCCTTCAAGTAAACACATTTTATACCTGATAAGAGTGTATTTTTCTCTTTGATTTTTAGGGTTTGGTAAGATTGTATTAGCAAATTTGATTTGAAATGTGTTTATTCGTTGTGATGTGATGTTGTAGATCTGGTTCCAAACATCTACATACTTACATACATTATAATCTTACGTTCATCCAATTTAAAGATAATGATCATGATTAGGGTTTCTTGTTTAGATTTTCAGTTTTTGTTAATCTGGTTTAGAATTATAATAAGAGTTTACAATTTCATCTATCTTTCGATTTTTGTTTAATTTTACAATGGTAGATTTGAAGTTTAACAAATTAAGGTGACTAGGGTGTGTTTGAAATCAACTTATTGGGCTTAAATAAAAAAAAAACTAATTAGCCCCTTAAAATTTAGCATTGTTTGCTTGCAACTTATTTAAGTCAGTAGAAAAATTCGGTCAGTTGATTCAATCAGCCAACTAACCTTTGTGTTCCCCATTAAGTTATTACTCTTCTAAATATCACTCCCTTTTTTCTCTCCCAATAAAGTTAATCTATCAAGAAAACACATAAGAAGCTCTCCAGCTTTTCTTCTTCTTCATGTTGGACTTTTGAAAGACCTCGGGTTCACCTTCATGGTCTTCATGTCGGTTCTCTTTTCAAGTCACTTGCTATTGTTTTTTTTCCGATGCTGTGCTTTAGGTAGTTTTTTTTTATATTTCTAGGTTTGTTTGATACATGTAGAATAACAAAATTTGTGAGAACTGCGCGTTGCAGTGTGCGTGTAGAATTTATATTTTAAAATAACTATAATCATAATAAAAGTTAGATATTTAATATATTAAAAATACTTATTACAATTTTGAATAAACTAAAAGTTATAATAATTTATACTTTATAATATCTTAAAGAAGTTACAATAAATACTTAATTCATTCAGACTGTTTAGTCAACAAAATAATCAAACAGTAATTATCTATTTAGTTATTTCTCTAGTCAGTATTACTTAATCCAGACAGCTCACTAAATCCAGACAACACCTAATGAAAGATGCAAACAAACAGCCCCTAATTGGGTTAATCAGCAAGGGGGAGATATATGGATTGTAGACACGGTGCCACAGTGGTGAGGTCTCATCGACCGATGGTGGCCTGGTTAGGCCGTGAGGGGGTTCAAAAATTTTTTTAGTTACTAATATAAAAAGATTTCAAATTAGATTGATGCAATCATTGTTTCACAAATGAAAAATCGATAAACACTGTAAATGAGTAAAATATTTATCATTTGTCATAATCTTCAGAATGCACATGGCTTCATATCTAATTGACATTTGTAATTTTCATTTTTTGAAATAAAAGTATTATTTCCTTTTTAATCCCTAAAAATGTTTATCCTTAGTGATCTATTATAATTACAAGAATCAACATTTATAAAGCTATAAACTAATTATTATAATAACAACAAACTTAAGTGTTATTATTCACTATATTTTCTGTTTAACTAACTTATACTTAATATTAATTATCACAAAATATGTTAAATACATAAGTATAAAAAATTTCAATATATTAATGTTAAATTTTAATTTGAGTAAAGGACATTTTTGGTCCTAGTCGTTTGATGGTTTACCCGGATTCAGTCCCTTAACCATACTAAGGTCAAATTTCATCCCTATTTTGCTAATTTTGTGCCATTTTAGTCCCTCGTCCGTTAAAGTTAACGGCA
Organism: Centrapalus pauciflorus; assembly: GCA_020465985.1. Taxonomy (NCBI): domain Eukaryota; kingdom Viridiplantae; phylum Streptophyta; class Magnoliopsida; order Asterales; family Asteraceae; genus Centrapalus; species Centrapalus pauciflorus. Next base: position 166,316 of record JAANYP010000758.1, on the reverse strand, counting down.
CAACCGT